>JAAAKL020001189.1:0-32590 GCA_010016065.2 Carybdea cf. marsupialis auct. non (Linnaeus, 1758)
ACCGCGTAATGGCAGCAGCCTTAAATGGGCTTGATAGTGTATGAAGACCGATACAGTAGAACCATTTTTGTTCATTGAATAGGAGGGAAGTTAGATACAAGAGCGAGTACCAAATGAAAGACTTACTACTCAGGATCTTCTATATCTTGAAGATACCTCGACACACTATAATCTCCCGATCAAGATGAAATGTAACTATACGTTATTCTGATGCATGCAAGCTTCAATGCACAAAAATATACTACTGGATACTTTGGGTTTCACAGACCACTGTTCTGTTGTAGTGGCTCTGTATCTATTTATTTATACCAAGGGCAAAATCCGATGTCGAAAGAACGTAGGCTTTATAATGGATACTGTATTACCTTGAAGTGCTTGAACAGTATTGTAATCACATGATTTTTACATCTTCCAGAATGGCTCAAAGCCTATGGTGCGGTCTTAGAAATTTTACCCCCTACGTCACCATTTATATGCCCTGGAGCCAAAACCAATGCCAGATAAACCGTTCTTGATTACATTTATCATGTATTAAGATGTTAATTTATTTCGGATTTCAAAACAGCCAATTTTTAGTGTTATTTGTATTACAATAGATAAAGGAAGGTATTAAATAGGAAGAGGAAGCCTCGATAATTTTGAAGCGCTTTAATGGTTTCCCCTTATTATGTGAATTTTTAAAAGATTATATCAAGGAAGCAACTATACTATACTTCCTACGCCGAAATGCGTGATTTCCAAATTGCGAGCACGGAATATCAGATCTCTTGGTTACTTTGTCTAAAATATGAGCTTCCTCTTCACAAAGCCAAAAGTCTTGACGCCATCCTTATCAATCCGAAAATCTAAGTACTGTCTAACTTAAATTTCTAATGTACAATTCCTAGTGGATAGACTTACAGTTTGCGTAACCCAAGACCAGTGGCCTATGCGAACTTTAAATTTTTAATTTTTGCGGGACCGCAAACCCGGCCACTCGCAACCCAGGGATTTCACGTATATGGAACATGACTGCCTTAGTAGTAGCATGCTACGACGTTATGAGGTTTAGATATGTTCCTCAACGAGCTGACGTTACCCGTGTCGTTGTTGATGAACCCGTGGAAAAGACTTCATTATCTATTCAGCTTGAAATATCATCAATTGCAAATGGATCGGAGGTCTTGCAAGCAAATTTGTAGTCTTTTCAAGTTTTAGCTTGACGTCTGATTGCCAAATGGTGCTGATTAATAAACAAAACCGTCGTTCTGAAGACGTGGTTGCAAGTTACAGGGTATAAATGTCATGAAGTGAAGAGCAAGCTTTGGCAGAAGATGCTGCGATGAAGGAATCTGTTAAAAGTTGCATAACGGATTATAAAGAAATAATAGACAGCAAAGTCTCTTAGTCATTGTAAGCGTAAAGAAAATATGGAGTTTTATGGTTGCCATCGTCCATGGCAGGACCGTACAACAATTAAGGTGCAAGAAGTGATAACGTCAAGTCATGCAGCTTTCAAAAATAAGGTGACCATGGATCGAAACTCGGGCTTATCTCGCCCGGGAAATTTTGCAGCACCCCAATGAATTGCTAAAACAGCTGCTCTGTTTTTTAGAACGAAAGACTTCAAGAAGAAAACCAAGAGCTGCTAGAGCGAATAGTAGAACTGACAGAGAAAGAAAGTACAGAAGGAACTGAAGATGTAGAAAAAAATGAATCGCAGAAGGAGGTAAGCATTCAATGAGCCAAGGTTACATTTGTCATTTTATGTTAATTATACGTGTTGATTTGAGTTGAGTATCACTTATGTAATGTAGGTTTTACACTTTAGTTCGTGAGATGCGGTTCGAAAGTTTTGGATTTTAAACGTTTATTTCTCGAATAAAGCTGATGCTTCCCGGTCATCTTTTACCCTTGCATCATTCGCTTTTTGGAAATGTTTGTTAACTCCTCAGTTATAATAATTTACACGATAACTGAAAAGGAGCGATTATTTAATCCTTATGTATATTTCTTAGTTCCTTGTCAATCAACCTAAAGCGTACGGCAGGAGGCTTAATCAACCTAAAGCGTCCGGCAGGAGGCCTAAAACCGCCTTGCTTAAAAACCGTTCCAGAATAAAGCCATGAACTTAATTTTTCTAAGAAACCAAAAGGTCCACAACGAAAGGTAACAACAGTTCTTTTAAGTGACATAGTGTTAATTCACGCCCTTCCACTGGAATGGGAATTGAAGTAGTGTCGATACAATATTAGATAGGTATACGAGCAAACACTTGGAACACTCTCGCAACAGAACCTTCAAAATACTGGAAAATGAACTGGAAAAAAAGTTGCAACAAAGGAACTATTGCACATTGCAGTTGTTATACCACGTTTCACCAACAGCTCATCTTTCTTTTATCTCAGCTTAGTTCCAAGTAGTGTTTTATTCTCATATGGATACGTCTATTTGGAATTTGGGGGTGTTAGGGACTAAATTCAAATAACTTCCGAAAAGGACATATATCTTTTCACTTTCCTTTTGCCGAGTGTGTCCCACACACGAGCATGTGTCGTCACGTAATGAAGTATGTCCCTCGCAATGATGAAGTCATTAGTTTTCCCCCACATTAGTTAACTGGTTTAATTCTAAGGGCCTGTCATAAAAATTGTAACTTACGCATGCTCTTTTGCATTGGGAAGACATACTTAATCGCACGAGCTAAAACACACTACTTATATCAAGGGAAAGCGTAAGGTGCAACCACTTTGTGACCTTCTTGTGTATAAAACGTACGCAAGCAAGTTCACTTAAGGTACTATGTTAATATTCACGGTACCCCGGCCTCACTATCTCATATATGACCAAGTTGAAGATTTCAGTCATTCAGGAGTACATCTATTAAACAACGGGCTGATGTCTCGTTCAGTAAGTTATAGATAGCACGAGACCTTCTTTGGACTCACCCTATCCCATAATTTTATACCTAGGTATGATAAATTAATGCTTTACTATTGTTGTTCATTTGAAATTTCCGAATAATTAGTAAAGTGAAAAATTATGCTTTTACTTTGCTTTAACCTTCAGTGGCGATGCCTGGCATTTGTTTCAATTTTTGAAGGACCTCTGGTCTGTCGTATTTAGGCCAGAGCGGAAGAAACTCTTTATCCGCGTAGTGTAGCGTCACTATGGACTCACCTTGAGGTTTTAGGTAACTTTGGATGAAGACCAGGTTTCTTATTCTCAAGATCAAGACTGGTGTCCACTATTGCAATCTCTTGTAAAGAAATCTTATTGTTTCAACAAGGGCTAAGGGTGTTTCAGTACAGTCATAAGTAGCCTAATATATTTGTCAGTCTAAGTGATGGCCATACAGGGGTGGCACTCTTTGAGTATTTACCATTATTGTTACAATGTACCTAAAATTAAAGAAAAAAAATCAACAAGTAGATGCGTAAATAGATACATTTATATAGACACATGGATAAGTAGACAAATAAATAGTTGATTAGATACAGTGAATAGATGCAAGGTTCATAAGTGAATGGATAAAAATAACGTAATCTTTCGAATTAGCGTTACAGCCCCACTTAAAAGCTTTTAAAGAAAGAGCTTTAATGAAAGGGAGGCGTTTATTGTAACACGAGACAAAGGAATTTTTATTAAAACAAGGCAAACTTTGGCAAGAAATTATTTTATATTCTGATTTACTTTACTACTGTTTACTTTATTTGCCGTCATGTTTTGTTTAAAATCTTTAGAATTGGTTTTCGTATCTATAAGTAGAATGAGATTTACACCCGAATGATCTATTCCTCCATTTTTTATAAGTTTTGCAATTAGGTTAATAATTCACAAGAGAACCGACTACGAACCTAAGAGTCAAGCCACACAAGGAGCCGTGAAGTTGCCTTGCAAACGCTCGGATTGTAATACAATCGGGTGCACAGTTACACGAATTTAAACGTCTTTCAGGCGATGCAATGGCTCGATGGATTGGGCTTCACTTATTGAGTGACCCCAGCCGCGTAGTCGGTCTTCTAGCGTATTATTGCGTTCATTGTTTCTGCGCAACTTCTACTACGATGGTATAACAGTCATCTCCATAGTTTAGCCTAAAACGGTCAATTTAGAAACTGGAAAGGACGGTTTCTGTCGAATACTGTAACATATTCTTTTGTATTTAGAGAAAAGGTGTTGTGCCGCTAGTAGAGCGGTGCTGAGTCATATCCTTGCAATTGGGTAGATGGTGCTTATAAGAATTTGCCAATGAACACTAATATATGGCAGATAAGTAGACAAATAGGTAAATAGATGTTGGATATGTATAGGTAGTTAGATAAATAGACGAATATATAAATGGGTAACCGAGGTAATAGATAATAGAGATGGCAAACCAGCAAAGATATATATGGTTTTGGCTTAATGTATAGTTAAGAGCCGTTTGTGTTGGAGGAAGTTGATATGGCAGGCAACAAACTACACTTGCCACTTTAAATTGCAAGAATTTAGCCCAGGTACTATCGACCGCAGCTGCAGGGATATCTCATCAACGTGAACCTGTCAACTACAGTATTTTATGAGTTAAAAGTCGTGTTGGTTAGTGATAATATGATGTCAACTGGTACCAAACGAGACGCTCTGAACGATAGACTTTATTGGTTCGAGGAAGATACCTGTTTTTTCCTTCCTCTTATCGAAGCTTGAATTACTGGTCGGTGTATGGTGGGCATGAATTGGCGCTAAGGGAAGTGGGAGTCAGGACTTTATTAGGGGTGTAAAGTGTGTGTAGGGAGAGAACAACAGTTAGACTTTTTTCCTCACGAGGGCTACAGTTAAGAGTACAAAAACAAGGTAGACTAAGTGGGAATGATAAATCTGCTTCTACGACTTGCATTATTACGTAAAAGGTTTGCTGTCACTTAAGGACCTGCGATGAATGAAGCTGCATTAGTTTACATGGAAGCGAACCTGTTTATGTGAATCTGTTATTAGCATAGCGGTGTTCGAAGTATCTGGCTGTGAGTGGTGTTTGTTTTGGTTACGATGTAGGTAGCGAATGACAATATGGGGGACGCCGAATCGAAGCTTCCACAAATGATTGTCGACGAAAAGGAGAAGTACGAGAAAAGCATCAAGAGTTTGGAAGAACAGGTAAGAAGAGGTAGCTTCACATTTAAGTGTTTGGTGTTATCTCAGTTGTGTAATACAAACATGTATTGAGACCCACAAGTGTTCATATTGAACATTATGTTTCAAGTCGAGTTGCGCTACTCCTAGTGAAGCCTATTGAACAAGATTCGACTGGAATTATTGTTCTTTTTATAACAAATGTTCGAATGTTGCTTTTATCGATTCGAATGTCGGGGACGGCATTCCAAGACTAGATATTGAATGAAAATAACTTGAACGATCATTCACCGTGATGGAAGAGGAATACTATAATCCAGGAAATAGGAACGCTAAGGATTTGAGATTTCTGTCAGGTAGCAGAACTAATAGAGAATACGAGGGAAGTCACGTTTGTGGACATGAGATTGTTTGCGTAAACAGAGATGAGCTAAGGGCAGGAGTAACATCAGTAGACGCATAGCTATTTCATCTCTTCTTGGACAAATCCTTTTGTGTAACGCCTTTGCTATTATTTCATTTAGGGAGTATCTACAGATTTTAGGGAGGGTTAAATAGTCTCATCAATCCGTAGTTTTTTCCTTGTTTAAGACCAAACTATAATATATGTTTCGTGGAAAAATCGAAAATGGACGCTATTTTTGGAGATAGAAAAACATATGAGATTGTATATCAACACCATATATCGTGATCTAACGTATAAACCGCTGGCCTTTGAGTGACATGTTCTGGTGTATGGGTATTCTGCAAAGGTAATTTTAAGATGTTGGGTAGAGGATCATGTCAAATGGAGTTGCAGTAGATGCAATATCCACCACGAGAGGACTGTGTCTTGTTGCAGTGACCTCAACAAATGTAGGATATCGGGGTACCATTACTCAAATGTTTAAGCGACACTTCGCATTATTATGGGTCTAATGCTTTTATTTTGTTGCCTACTTTCCCTGTTTTCTCCAGTAATACTAGAAAACTACATCATGAGAATGAAATATATCTATCAATTTTTCTTGATAAGAACAGAAATAAAATTAAGCTGCTAATGGTTCTGAGGTTTGGAACGAACCTTCCAAATCGTCAATTTAACTCAACTGCGCCGTTTGATGTCATACATGAGGCCATGTTTGAAGCTGGAAGGCCTGGATCTGATCTCGTCCATTTTTCCAGATCAGAAGCTCTTACGGTCAAATCGGAATTCGCGTTGCACGTTTTGTGAAACCTTATTGCTTGTCTTTAGCTTTCATATATTTATGCATTTAAATTTTGGGTAAAACAAACTCGTTTTAAAGCTTATTTACACGCTACGATTTGTCTGGCCGATTTAGGGACGATTTAGTCACGTCACCAACCCAAGATTAGTCGTACGTGTAATTATCCTCCACGACACGCTCTACGATTTTGGGCTAAAAACACTGGTTTCATCTCGTTCAGAAACAATAGGAAAAGCTGAAAAGGATACCTTGCTTGGGAATGGGAAATAAGCAATCACTTAGATTCTGCGGGCTGCATTCATCTGGATGGAATGTCTAGTTTGCTATGTACAACTGTTCAAACCATTCAGACCATATAGAAAGTCTGTATCAGCTGTTAATGTTTAGTGGAAAAAGGCATTCCCTATAATTTTTTTAATGTATACGAATAAAATGTATATGACCGTTGTTGAGTACTCGGTGTCAGCACGTGCAGCATATGTTGAAGTCCAGTGTTCAGCCATCCTTTACAAGGAGTGTGTCCCGTAAAATCAACGTCCTCAGTCCCAGAACAATAGTACATAGATGACGATCGTTGTGAATTTGATCCGCTCTGTGAACGCATCACTAATTACTTCAGCCGTTAGCCTTCCTTTACGACAGAAATCACGGTTTACGTCGATGCTAGCAAGTTTATTGTTTCTACTGAACGAATTTGATCTGGATACTATACTATTAAGTATTCTAAATACTCCTTGCTGAGAGTTTCGCAAATTTTTGCCCAGGAAGGAAATTGCATGAAGTTGCCCACCCTTTTTAGTGACACTTACACCGGGAAGTCAAATGGTGCAGCACTACATGGTAGCTGTTGTACCATCTGTAAGTTATTCAGTTTCGAAATGACAAAACCTGCAAGTCTACAAGACACGTGTAACAAAGTACCTATTGACTGGTGTAGCATCTTGCTTGATATCGGGAGCTATTTTTGGTATTGGGTATTTCATTCTCAAGTTGCGCTCTTTCCTTATAGACAAACACTGCTGATCTAAGACCTAAATGGATTGCATAATACTACTGGGCAAATAGAGCATCCTTGTGTATTTAAAAAAAGGCAGACCTGGCATAAATGTACTCGATGCATTATTATTTTGAATTAGCTCCAGTTGCTGCATCTCAAAGTATGTCAGTAAAGGACAAATGATAACAAGCCTTGAAAAGTTGTATGAGCAATATCTGTAAAAGATTCTTAAATGAAGAGCAGAAGAAATTGATGTCTTCGTATGCTTCAGCAATTGTAGAAATTTATCCGGAAACGAAGATTGGTGGAGATCATATTCGTATTATCTGAAAATTTAGTGTAAGACATGCGAATATCGAGGTACTACGCCTATAATTATCGTTCAGCAGGGCAGAAAAAGTCTCTCTTACATTGTCACGGATGTCTAATCGGAAGCCAGTGTTTGTTGTGGGATACTTTGTTGGCGTAGTGTGTAATGTTCTCTGCCCGACTAGAACTGTGCGACCTCTGTATCTGAGTTATTGATATAAGCAAACATTGCGCTAATATGAAAAGTGCATCCCAGCACCGCTCCGTTATCTATCTAGGCGTCGTCAGGTGGAATGACGTTGGAAGATGTAGCGTATATGATAAGGCAAGTCTTAATTGAAGAGGAAGAGTTGCCGAAATACACTTAATTCGATTAACGTGTCTTTGACGTTTCGAGTCAGTGTTGTTTTCGATTGGTCAGATAAACAAAAGAGTCGAGTATGGGTAAATGATGCATAGGTAGAATTATCGTGCGTAGAATTATATAGCGTCTGAATGTATGTATTCTCATGTCCTCCCAGCGCCGACATATGAGTCTAGCTGTTCATGTCAGTACGCTTTTACTCGATTACTTCTAAAGCTCCTGCCGAATAGGAATGTTGTTGGGTAGGCACATCAGCTGTTCGATTCAGACCGCAATTGACGTCTGGCAGGTGAGTGGAAAGAGACTATATTGATGGATGAGAGGGTGGCTGTCAATTGAGCAGGTACGGTTTGAACTGTTTGTCGTTACTTTTCAGCCGGCCCTAAGTATATTTATTCATGCAGGTATTTATAAACAATTTTAAGTGGTTATAAGCTTCATTTCAATCACAAATGGGCAGATACATTATCCCTAATGAATTTGCGTTTGCAGAACCAGGAGCTTAAGGTAAAAGCAGAAGATTTAGAGGCAAAGCTTACGAAGTCGGAAGAGGAGAGGAAAGAGGAGAAAGAAACGACAGATAAAAGGATAACAACTATTGAATTTGAGGTATGGAGAGGAAAAGCAGTGTTTTGTCATTTTCACTTTGCAGCTAAAGAAATTCACAAGATGTTTACTTTTCAGCAGCTCCTCTTGCGCATGGATATCAATTTCTTGTGGCATTTAGTATATTTTAGTTCCTTCGCGAATTGGAAGCAAATATAGTATACCTTTGCCAATAGGAACTGAATAGGAATCGATAAGAATAAGAATAGGAATAAGAATCGATGTAATATAGTCAGTTAACTAGGTTCACAATTTGTATCATTATTGGAATGAAACTGTTATGTCTTTTTTCTCAAAGTTCAGTGATATCAAAAAGGGAAGGTTGCACGTCGGTTGAACTCTCTCAATATAGCGATTCCTCTCTGCCATAAGGGTGTCTACATTGTTGTTTAAAGGATTTTATGGATTGACTCTGGTAGATAAGAGCGAATTCAGGTGGGCACGGCAGCGTTATCACAGTTGCTGAATTGAGAAACTATGAGTTAAATTCTTGCTTTATCTCTAGGAAACCTAAAGGAGGAGTCGCCTGCGTGGCTAACATGAATCAAGCGCGTTTTAAAGTTTTATGTTGTCAAATTTATACAGTTCAAGGACAGGCAAACACTGCGCGATTTATGTGTGGTATAGATTTGATTGCAATCCTAAGTTGCAGTTTGAATATCTTACGTAGGAGTTCTTACGGTCATTTCGATGGGTGTGTGTTAAATCATGGTTTATCATCAGGGCCATTTTCGAAGGACAGGATGACTTAAAACAAACTTACGCTTAGATTCCTCGTGATCAATACTAATATGGTAAGATCTGGCCTCTATCCGCGTTGGTTGTGTAGCATTACAACTTGTAGAGACGAAGAGACAACGGTGGCACGTTCAAGAAATGATGGGTGTGATGTTATACAGAGCTACCTGAAATCGTATTCAGTTGACTTGTCGTTTTGCGAACTACCGATCATCCAATTTATGTGTCCTGCTTATTGTAAAACCGTTTACTGAAAATAAAGCGAAATTGTGTTCAGGATTGATAAGACCAGATCTTTCTGTAAGGCACGTAATCCATGGTACCACTAAAAGGGTGCCAGAAAAATGTCATATGTAAAATTAGACAAATTTTATTCGCGAAGTTGTAATATCATGTCATTGTAAGGCACTGTTATAAATCCTTAGGACGAGTGGAAGTAGTACTATACCTGTTCTATAAGCATCGTAATGCTGCTGCCAATGATGATGATGATGATGATGATGATCATGATGATGATGATCATGATGATGATGATGATAATGATGATGATGATGACGATGATGATGATGATGATGGTGATGATAATGATGGTGGTGGTGATAATGATGGTGATGATGGTGATGATGATGATGATGATGATGATGATGGTGATGATGATGATGATGATGATGATGATGATGGTGATGATGGTGATGATCGTGATGATGGTGATGATGATGATGATGATGATGATGATGATGATGATGATGATGATGGTGATGGTGATGATGATGGTTATTGAATTTTACGCTTTACACTCCATGGCTAGGTGGACTACCATGACGCCCACATGCGAAAATATTTTGCTCGTATTAAATAGGATCTGGTATTTACCAAAAGTTTCACAATTTTGATGCAGTTTGTCGCAGATCAGTAGATATCGAAAATCGGTTTCGAAGAGAGAAGATTTGAAATATTAAGTATCTTTGGAAATGGAAACACATAATAGTGTGCTGTTGGATTATCGTGAAATCAAAAGATGGATTTTGTACTTTTTTAAATTAGGCCTACTATGAGGAGATTTTGCACTCATGACGTGCATGTATAAGAACTCTCAGTACTATTTAGTCTACAATAACTAGATGCCCTCAAGCTGAAGAATAAGTTTCAACATGTCGATGAAGGGAAGATCTTTTTGTTGTAGTGCGCGTGTTATCGGACGTTTAGAAATCTCTTGGAATCGTAGAAAGCTGTTGAAAATACGTATGATGTATACTTTATTTGAGCCATGCCGCTGTTATTAAGCTATCCAATCCCACGAGAAACAGAATACACGGACACCTAATAACCAGTTTACAGGACTGCCCCCTTATTTTAATATAAAGCACTGGTGGCAGAAAATTCATGTTATGCAAATTCTAAATCTTTTAGTATATCCTGATCTTCAGCTTTATTTACACCTTCACCTATTGTCAGTGCTAACCGTGCATCATCCGCTAATTTATTGATTGAGAGCTTTTTGTAGTTTCATTTGCAATTGGCATTTCCTCTCCTTTCCTATCCATTCCCCTCCTTTCCTCTCCTTTCCTCTCCTGAGACATGCACACTTCATTGTTTTCCACATATTCTTTCTTTATCGGACTCACGGTGATGCAATACGTTGTGATGATAAAAACTACGAAATCTAAAACTGATAGTCGATGGTGAAGCCGCCGCACGACTTCGCTAGCCGCCTTGAAAATCCAAAATTGAAGATCCAACATCGCTTCGTTTCAATAACGAAGTATCGAAGTTGAAGGTGTTGGCGATTTATACATTCAGTGGTACGTGGAGGAGTAGTTGTGTCGAACACGTAGATGTCGAAAAAAATTACATGTCGAGTTCTGACAGTGAAGTGTTGTCGTCAGCTCAAAGTTATTTTGATTTGTTGGCTAGTGGTAGCTTTACAAGCAGAAACAGCCGGAAAACTAAGGCATAATTTATTTTAATGTACGATGGGTAAGAACATGAATGCAAAAGTGATTGACTGGGTTGCAATTTATATAATTACTATTCAGTGGTGCCTGAACTGCGATAGAAAGTAACCAGGGATATCTCATGAGGTATTGCCTGAACTGCGATGGAAAGTAACCAGGGATATCTCATGAGGTATTGCCTTTTATCAGATCATATCCCATTATTGCTAACGAGGATCTTTTCACTGAAGTCGAATTAAATAAATTCAGAGTCCCTATTGATGGTACCCGCCATTCCTTTTTGTGTCCGCTGACTGTAGATGTCATGGATGCCAAAATGGCATAAATTATAATAAGCCCATTGATTGGTGGATTTTAAAAGCAATTATTAGGAATTGTAAGTTATCAGGGCGCTATTATCACATAATCATATCAAGGAGACTTAAATCCTTTCATATCGGATATCAATGAAAATAAATAGGGAGAAAAAAATATCATGACTTCAAAGGACCTGTCCTATATATCTTTATCTCTCGACTATTAAATAGTGATATTGATATATCATATGATGTGCCGCAAGTTACGTGTTTATAAGGAGTGTCAGCAGGTTTTGCAAGAGACGAATTAACTTCACTTCAATGGGTCAAGCCGCTATCGTGGCCATTGGAATGCTCCTTTTCGGCAAGGTAAAATGAAGAAGTCAGAGATCTTTATTGTCTGTGTAAGTTTCTGTTATTATCATATTATTTGCATCTCGGTCGGAGTTTTTTGAGAACTTTCATTTGGTATCACTGGCAGGAATTTTGACAGGATTCCTCGCGTAGGCCTATGGGACATGTTTACCAGCATTCTTGGGCTCCGAGAATATGTTGAATGACAGGGAGAAGTAGCAACAATGGGCATTGTAAACTAAACCAATATATGCCGAGGATGGGATAGGAATACCACTGGAGGTAGTCAGCTGAACTTGGGAGCCAAGTCAGGGAATAGGTTTATTTATGTTGGCTTTTTAAGTCGTCATTTTCCCATTGAACTGTATCTAATGAACAATAAAATTTGAAGCTCAAATTGTTACATAATTGAATTTAAACTTCAGGTTTTAATACCATAGGCCCTGTTAAACTAGGGACTGAGTTTTTACGGGCCTGAAAAGGGCCTGAGGCGTTAAGTTTCCGTAGTATATTGGCTATTTATCGATTATTTATGAAAGTTCAGATAAAGTTTGATTTTGTTGGATAAACTCATGTTTGTCAGTTTCGTCCCTCACAGCGAAGATCACTGCTAACCTTGAAACAAATTTTCCAGAAATAACGTTAATTTTTAATTTTCGCAGAACTCGCAATTGAAAGAAAAGCTTTCTGAAGCAGAAAACCAGATGCCTCAAGATTCGACGCAACAGGAAAATGACAGCCTCAAGGAAGAAGTTGGTCTTCTCAAAGATGAGGTACACTGATAGTTTCATGCCATTCATGCTCGTATCTCTTTCCTTCTACAGCCATAGTGTCCTCACACTGTAACCAGGTTCATTGATGTACGGTCAAGAATTGTCACGTTTACAATGGGGAATTATCACGATTTATTTGCTTTTGCTCAAGACGTTGTCGGATGTTAGACAGATGGGATACATCGGATCTATATAGTTATAGGGAAACTAGTCATCTAATGGCCAAGGTTTTGTTTCTTATCAGCGGACTGTCAATTTGTTTGGCCAATTAAAGCCTCAAGTGCTACTTTTAAGAGGGTTCGCAACAGGTTTCATATAGTGACACAACCGTTCGTTTAATATCCGCCAAACTAAAAATTTAAATGTAGAGACATTTCCCAGGCATATGTCTGGGACTTAGTGTCTTGCTGTACCGGTATGTACCGCAAGAATGACCCTGTAAGCAGAACATTTCCAGCATTACTTCCGTAGAGATAGAATTAACTTTAGCTAACGAGAATGAGGTTGCCTTCCCCTTTTAAATCTTCTTCAGTAAATTAGAGACATCAGCTCGTGTGCATGGTTCCATTTTTATACTGAATTTAAACAAATTGAGAAACCAAGCTGACATGTGTGCCTCGATATACCATTTTGTAACATTGTGGCAGGTGGTCTACGGCGGATATTTATAAACCTAAGAAATGTGCTGTGTCTAAAAGAATGTTAAATAATTTCTTCTACGGGAAAACTAGGGTGAGAATGGAACAATGTGTGCGTGAGCTTCGCTTTTAACAGAATGATTTCGAACGCTTCCAAATCGAACCGACGTCATCGCGCAAATGATTGTTTTAGTGTCTGAACAATACATGGAGGTAAATATTGCAATAATTAGAGATTGTTTCGTTTGAAAATCAGGCAGCACCGATCAGTTCGTGGCTCGAAGCAAGAGTAAGACAGCACTGAAACGCAACGAGAATAAGAGTTTATGGAAGTCAAAAAATGGAAATTTTGTTGGGAAAACAGAATTACAGAGGTACTCTCGCGTGCCTAATTGTAGGGGGTGTAATAACAAGGGGTGCTAAAATAGAATAAAAGGGAGAGGTCACAATAAACGGGGGGTTCGTGGAAATGAAAATTACCTGTGAAAAGGGGATGTGAACAATAAGGGTGGTAATTTGCTGCAAGAGTTATGCCAGAGCTTGAATGAAGAGGCAACTCCTTCAGCGGACAAAGAGGAAGCCAACTGCTTTGACTTGTTTAACTAGTTAAGACAGAAAAAGTTTCCTTAGTGTTACAGTTCACCTCTTTTCTTATCCTGCAGACCCAATAATGGGGGGGTCTTAATAAGGGGGAGGCCGATAGTCCCGCAAAGTTTCTTTATTGTGGGGGGCGGGTATGGGGTGGGGTGTGATGAGGGGGGGGGGTTGGGAGGGCGGAGAAGTGGTGAGGGTGGGGGGGGGGGGGGGTCATAATAAAATGAAATGGGTAGTGGGAAGAATCTTTATTACATTGCTGTCTGAAATCACTTCATTAGTCTCGAATTTTTAGTCGGTAAATTTGCTACTAAAAATCCAAGACAGCAATCGTTTGAACTTTGATAGTGTTTACAGATTTTCTACGAGAGTAGAACAGTACATACATTGACTTGTCGTTCAAGTTGATCTTCAATTGTGGTTCTTTGCAGGCTAACCTCTGTGGGAAAAGTAAATGAAAAACTTGTTTTCAACCTACAACTATTAGCTAAAGCTCTTCAAGTGATTGCTGATATTATTAGTGTTTTAATGGTTGAAACATATTCAAATGTCTTCTTTTTGAATCGGAGCTATAACTGAATATGTAAATGTGAGAAAGGTTGAAGGTAACTTACGATGTAGGGGTGTCATTCAGACTAGTTAAACTAGTGGTCTGGTGGTTAAGGAATCGGACTCGCATGCCAGAAATTGTGGGTTCGAATCCCGCCTAGCCTGTTATAGAGACTATCGGTTGGGGAGGGCAAGGGGAGACCACCCCTATAAATGTGCTCACTCCCCAGGACACTGCTCACTCTGGCTGGGCAATAGGCTACGCTAGAAATCGAGTATGCTACCAAAAGGCCCAACTTCTTTAAGTTCCTGTAAGCATGACATTTTGTTATAGTTTTTCTTCTTACTAGTATATTTATCTTTTGTTTTTTTTCCTGGCAAAATTTGTCTGATAGTATGCACAATTCAAGAATTGTGTCAGCTCAATGCTCCTTTGATTTACCTCTTTTTGCGTTAGCATTGAAGGGAATGATTGGTTATTTGGAGTGAATTTAGATTCTCTGGTGCACCAACGTGCCTTAAGAATTACCCATCACATATTCGCTGGGTCTTAAGGTCTCGTATTTTGTAGTCAAGGGGGACAAAGCATGAAATTTATACTTTCAGGGGGGGGGGGGGGGGAGTAAATTTAATTGGAAAGGCAGATCTTGCAGTCGTATTCCTATTCGCTTTTTTCAGAATAATCACCTTAAAGCTTCTTTAACGGGCAAGACGTCTCTACAATCTACAGAAGAGGAAACAGATAATTTACAGAAAGAGATCGAGACATTACAGGCAAAGGTGAGTTATAAACGTAATTATTTACTTTGCATTAATGAATCTTGTAACATCTATTGACTAACTATTTAGCCAGTTATTCCGGTGTACCATCAACCCAAGTAGTTTTCAAAGGTGATTTCACCTGGATTTTTTTAGCCTTTGCTGCTTTTTTTCTTGTTTATACTCATCCTAATGATCACGTGATCATTATAACTCCCTTCATTGCAATCGTTTCGTTATAATTCCCAACCTAAGGTGAGCAAGCCACACACTTACCGAGATTTTTCCAGCTTAAAGTTGATCATACTAGAAACGCGATTTAAAACCGCGCAAATGATCCAAAATAAATACTTGCGAAGGATACGGCAATGCGTGATTACTTTTGCTATGCAATTGAGCCTTTTGCGTATCGAAATGAGGACAGGATAGGATTCGCGGAGTATAAGAGCCGAGATGTTTGACAAGCTTTTTAATGCAGGTTACAGGACAAACTCTGGCGAAAGGGAGACCTCGAGAACACCATGATTTACCTTTGCAAATGTAATATATCCGGTATCCTGAAGATACACAGTTGTGGAATATGACAGACCTGTAGGAGCTAACCTAGCCGTGCAGTTGAACAGAGTCCATGTCTAGCCCTAGTTTATTTCCCTAACGTAACTTTCAAATTCTCCGTTTTCATTTCCAGTGCGACGCATTAAAGAGCGAACTCAGTAATGTAAAAGTGCACGAACAGAACATGGAGTTAGACCATTCAGAAGAGTTATCTGGTTTAAGACGAGAGTGCACACGTCTCAAGCAAGAGGTAAGTTGTCATGCGAAGTGGATCTAAGTATATGTAAAGTGAAATGTATTATAAGGCCATTTTCCTATTTGGCATGAAATAGATCTGAAAACATCAGAATATGGGAGATTAAGTTTGAAAATACCAGAGAAATAGCAAAGTTTGTCACCAGAGGTATGCGAACCTGTGCCCACGCATTCGCGGTTTTGCGCTCTACCAACTGAGCGAGGTTAACTCTGTAGTTAACATATTCTATTTCTATGATTGCCACATTAGCTCCCAATAGTTGATCGAAGGACATCAACATCAAGCTGTACACAATTCTGGAGGCCAGCCTATCTGCACCGTGTGACTTGTCCCTTGAAGGGCTGCACATCTGACCATCATTGTGTCCAAAGCCCATTGGAAGTAAATAAAGTAAATAAAAATCAGTAAGAAATTTTGACATGGACGTACAGGAAGATGCCACTTAGCTAGCATATAAAAAAGCAAAATAATGAACTTTTCACCAGTTGGGGACTGTCGTGGCTTTTGTCGAACTTTGAAGGTGAGCAAGATATATGTAGACGTCAGGGGGTCAGTAAAAGAAAAGACTCGACAGCACTTAACATTCTTATTTTCTAGCTGCTCATGTATCCTTTCCCATTTTTGCCAGGAATTGTCTAAGATATCTGTGCATAAACGTATCTTAATTTTCGTTCTCGGGGTTCCAAGGCAGTCTTCCTTTTTCTTTCTCTTGCTTTCAACCTTCATTCATTTGTCTGAGGTCAGCTGCTTGGATCATTGTCCTCCATCTAGCTCTGTATACGAAGGAGTGTCTCTTTGGTGCGATCATTTCAAGTTCTCGCATATACTTGTGGATGGTTGAAATAGCCTCTTTTTAAAGATCAGCTCTGTAGTAAGTGCTGATATGCTGTTTTTAAACTTTTTGGGGAGGGGGTACCTATAAGAGGGGGGTGTTTAAGGCAGAGAGTAAATAAGAGGAAATTGTTTAACGATTTTCAAAAAATTGAGAGACGTTTTCATGATCTACCTGGGCCAAATAACCAGTATATTTATATCTGCAAATCCATGCATTTCTTATTTTGTCACGTATGCTCATACCTGTCTCCATTATACGTCAATCCCTCTATCTACATCAGCATATAAATGTATATTCACATCTGCATATTTTCATGTAAATGTATGTTTCTTAATAGAATTATATTGGTATATTGACCACAGTCTCCACCTACGTCTGTACATTTAATATCTGTGGATATTTGTGTATTCCTATGTCGATAACAATTCTAATATTTGTGTCTTTGTCTGGCGTCTGTCATTAGCTGATGAATGTTTGCGTTTGTTTTTGATTCGGACGACATAGAGCACCAGTTGGGCAAGACGTTCAAAACACACTTTACTGCTTGTGCTGCTCCACTGCGATTTCTGAAAGGGAGCACTAGTAATTACAGGTCTTCCTGTATGCTTTACCAGCATGCCTGAAAATGCCCACTTCAGTCATATGTATATATTTTATGGTATATTTGGTGTATATGGTGTATATATGGTATGGTATAGATATGGTATATATGGTACATAGATGCATACATGCATGCATTAAATATATATATTTTTATGGTATTCCAATACGAACTTATCAAACTATAAACAGAATGCTTTGGTCAGGCATGACCGAACTTTAGCTGCTCAGAGCAACACGCCGCCATACTGTGGGTCCCGTGATCGAGTCCCCATGGTGACAGATTTTCTCTTTCTTACAAAATGTCCCAAATTAAATATATAGATCTTGTTATGTAAAATGAAAGTAGGATACATCTGTGTACCACGCTTTAAGGTTCCGATATATTGATTGTAGAAATGTGGTTCAGAACTACACCCAGCCCCACTCCACCCCACCTCCTGCCGAAGTCTCTTGGTAGAGACTGTATGCTAGGCTACTTCTTTACTTCCTAAACGGAGAAACCTATGGGCAAGGCAGTGATGCCTAGCTAAGTTCACATTGAAGTCCGCCATTGAGCGAATTTTTCGTTCCAAAATGACATAAACGAATTGTACCAGGTAGCGATTCCTTGTTTAGTTGAAGTTTTGTTCATTTATCAAATATGGACTGTTCTTTCATTCTAGCTGAAAGAGACCGAGGATGAACGAATAGAATTAAAACGCAAATACGATGACCAAGTCAATGAAAATAGAAAACAAATTGACTTTTACGAAGGTGAACTTACTGTTCTTGAGAACCAGCTCGAGGTAAGTTAATTCAATTGATATATTGTTGAAATGCCGCTCTGCTTCGTCGTTTCTTAGATAGCCCCATCACCCAGAATACCTTAAAATTTGTATAGCTTTGCGGCTGGATTCGACTTCAGTTTTCAGTTGCCGCGCTGCTGGGCAGGCAATATTCTTATTTGTGGGAACACGCAAACTGAGTCAATTGTTTGGAAACGTTTGTCGATATTAAGGGGATGAACAAAGCAGTAAATCGGCATAATAGATAAGTTATGTTCAGCTTGATAGAACCAATGGATACGAGTAATTCCCCCATTCGGAGGATGCAAACCCCGTTTCTCAAAATGTACGGTACTTGGATTTTAAGGACTGAATTCTCAACCCAATGATAAACCAACTATTTAAGTAGAGCTGCGGCGTTGATTAGTGTATCGCTCTTTCGAGGCTGTGTCGACTCCCAAGTGTTATTGCGAGGCAATTAACCCGCAGCTGAGTGTTAATATCACTTGTACCTATTTCTATAGCAATCCCCACTTAGCGAATAGTATCATCTAAGCAAAACCCTAATTAGGTGGAGTAGATCTTAGTGAAATAAGAATCCACTGATCGAAAGGCTGACAAGTCAAATCATTGTATCGCAGAACCCGATTATATGAGGGAGTCTGTTGTACCACGTAACGAGGAAGTGGGTATGTAAATTTTGTGGCCTCCGTAAGCCGTTTTACTACATCTTTCCTTTTTTTGCCAAAATCTTCTCATGTAATCGAGATAAGGTAGCGAGAAGTGAGCCGCATACGTAATTGTATCTTGCAACAATTTTTCGTGATTGCAGCATTTATGCATTCAGAACACCATGGTAACCAGTTGTCAGCATGCCTACGATCATGCAGTTCTCGACAAGTAAATAGGGTGGAAACTGCTGCTATTTGAAGTTACTTTATGTGCTAGCAGTTTATTATGCGCCGCTGGCAGCTTTATCAAATGCTGCAGTCTCGGAGAGAAGCCAATCCATTCGAAGAAGCATGTTTTGATATAACGTCTGTTAATGAACTCAGTTTTCTGACATGTAGCACTTAAGCCGGGTCTCCAGGAGGCAGAAAAAGTAGCCGCTACCACGATTTTTCGACGCTACATTTCCCACCGCTACTTTGCGTGCAATCTCCACGTGGTAGCAGAAAGAAAAAGTATCGAGAGGCAAACGATCCAGAAATTCTAAACATTGATGACATGATCTGTGCTATTTACTTCTTCTTGTCAGTATTTTATATCGGCACGTACTAGAACAGAAAGGGAAAAGGACACGGCTTAGAAGTGACTTCTTTGTACGAACAATTTATGAAAAAGGAGAGCAGGCTTGTAAGTTTCACTGATGAGTGCATACAGCGGGAGACAAAGTAATCGACGTGTCTTGGACAATAGTTACCTTGAATATGCAGTCGAAACTATCACATGAGTCTCAAGATTGCCAATGACATTGTACTCGATGAATCTGATCAGTATGCGGCTTGTCGTCACGCCTTTTTACCACTCGTGGTGTTGTACCATATTACCAGCTCAAAAGTTTATCGATTTAATCTAGTAAGGTAGGCCTATTCAACATGATAATATCGTTCTTTCTAGACTCAGTATGCAGTTTAGCGCTGCAGACTACCGATGATTCCTGTATGCCTACTTGATATGGGTTATCGACAACATATGCCATTATGGCTTGATCAAGATCACATTATAGTGAGAGGAACGCGTATAATGTCATTGTACTTAAGATTTGTCGTACAAGAGTATTGAGTTTTGACCACGGCTAGTGTCTTCCTATAAACGGCGGGGAGAGGTATGGCTTTGAAAAGATTGTTTACATTTTCTCGCGATTTGATTGGTTGGTTTCATCGGCTACTGTCGAAAAGTAGAAATGAGTTCTACTTTTCGATTCGCTACATCTTCCGCCTCGGCTACAGCAATATTGCACTATAATCATGGGTAGCGGCGGAAAATATAGCTGCAGAAAATGTAGCCGTGGAAAATCGTCATCGGTTAAAATGTCTAACCACCTTTGCATTTAGCACGTTGTACGTAACGTCTAGCCAATTACTCTGTACACGAGGACTGGGTTGTCAGGAGCCTCATTATATTTCGTCGAAGTGACGAATGCCTTCTAACCATAGACTGCAATTAACTTTTGGTGACAAGGTAGAGGGGACTTAAAGTTGAGGCTAGGGAGATTGGCTGACCATTTTTATAGTGACCAACTTTGATTTCACATTTTCTTTTTATTATGATGATAAGTAATTTCATAGATGTTAGCTGTCTTCGGAGTAAACGTCCGTGTGATTCGTGTTACTTTTAAAACGTGTTTAATTAGTAAGTGTCTTGGTGTTGAATGCCCTACCAGTATATGACGGTTTTGTAAATGGATTTAGTGGAAAGGTAAGTGTGCAAGTAGGGAATATCTTGTTTGCAAATGTCAAGTTTGTAAGAATGGGAGGGGGAGGCAGTGTGTTATTGGTAGTTGATCCTGTGTGTTTTGCCGAAAATGCTCAACATCCTGACAGAAACTGATCGGACACAAGAGTTGTAGTGATTCCTCCCAACTGCCGCCCTATTAACCATAATTACTATCCGTTTATACCAATTCCATGTATTTCATCTGTTTATATCGATTCGTTTTATTTCCTCTTTTTATATCGATGACTTGTATTTCTTCATTCTATAGAGTCGTGAAATTCGACACATGGAAACCATAGAACTTTACCGCAGTCATTTGTTGGCGTACTATCTGGTATGTTATTGGAGGACCTTGACGGTTTAACAAGCTTTGTGTTGCGTTTGATATATGAATATATAACAGTGCTTCGCATGCCAGTAAGCGCAGAAAGTTGCCTGTATAATACATAGACTTTGTTTTACTTTGTTTTGACGTAAAGAAATTTTCGACGGCACAACTTGATCGACTACTGGATGAAGTTTCGTTTACAAACAAACTATTCCTAAAACTTTGTAGTTGAAGAGGAGGAGACACGATTACCAACATAAGTTTTACAACTATGGGTATATCCGCCTAAACATATGGTCATCTTTCCAACCACAAGCCACCGTTACAATTGCGCTGCACTTAGAATGTCTATTTAATTGTGGCTTGCAATTTTTGATGTCACATAAATATTTTGTCTGGACAATTCAGTTTTTGGCCAGGTTACAGAATTACAGAGTTCAGTAAGGGCTAAAGCAAAGCAATATCGTACACCATCTTGCGGTTTAGTGGCGTATGTCATTTCAAAGGCGCTAGTATCCGGATACAAGCACATGCGCCTTAGTCCTAGATACATTTCAGATAAAGGGAACTGTTAAAAACAGTTCAAAAATTACTCAATGAAATGCGATTGAAACTTTTTTTTACAAATGTTAATCTCTTAACAATGTGGTCTAATTATGGGTTCTGCTTTGATAAGGCTATCTTGAGGCCTTTACATTGTCTACGCATTACACTTCCAGTCCATTTTCCCTGCGATTCTCACGTGTTTCTGTGAACTCCACACCTATTAATTTATCCTGAAAAATGCGTGCTGATGCCCTAAATGTACTGATATACTCGGCCTCTAAGTGTGATTCTATAGGCGCATGCGCGTAAATACCTTGCAGTTGGGGTTTCTTGAGAATTGCCAAACTTGCATTTTCCTTGTGGTAGGCGCAGCTCCTCAATACCGGGAAAAGGGTAGAATTTTGTGGCAGGTTCGATAGAAATCCACAACAGACGGCAACAGCAGAGAATTAAAAAACTTTTCAAAAATAGGACAAAGTCCCATATCACGGTGTAACTTGTTGTATCAACATGTTGAACACAACTCATTCTGAGGACCCTGTCTTATTGTACAAACGGGTTTCACAACTGCATTTTCATTGGAACAACAAAAATTTTTAATATAATGTTAGAGAGAAGTGGGACAACTAAATTTCAAGTAGTTCGTCCATTCCCATCTTAAAACGTCTACGAAATATTGTAAATTCTTTCTTAGCTTCCCTTCCTCTCATATGACCCTCATTATTTGCTGGTATCTTTATCTCCTTGCACAAAAACGTATTACGAAGGGATAAAGGAAGGGAAGGGATGAAGGATAACTAGAGTTTTAGAGAGAGTAGGGTATCACTGTTTTGATATGCACGTAAACGTATTACGAAGGGATAAAGGAAGGGAGGATAGCTAGAGTGTAAGAGAGTGTAGGGTGTCACTGTTTTTTATATGCACGTAAACGTATTACGAAGGGATAAAGGAAGGGAAGGGAAGAAGGGATCAGTAGAGTGTTATAGAGTGTAGGATATCAGTGTTTTGATATGCAGGTAAACGTATTACGAAGGGATAAAGGAAGGGAGGGGAGGAAAGGATAACTAGAGTGTTAGAGAGTATAGGGTATCACTGTTTGGATATGCACGTAAACGTGTTACAAAGGGATAAAGTAAGGGAGGGGAGGAAAGGATAACTAGAATGTTAGAGAGTGTAGGGTGTCACTGTTTTGATATGCAGGTAAACGTATTACGAAGGTATAAAGGAAGGGAAGGGAAGAAGGGATCAGTAGAGTGTTAGAGAGTGTAGGGTATCAGTGTTTTGATATGCACGTAAACGTGTTACGAAGGGATAAAGTAAGGGAAGGGAGGAAAGGATAAATAGAGTGTTAGAGAGTGTAGGGTATAACTGTTTTGATATGCACGTAAACGTATTACGAAGGGATAAAGGAAGGGAAGGGAAGGGAAGAAGGGATCAGTAGTGTGTAAGAGAGTGTAGGGTATCAGTGTTTTGATATGCACGTAAACGTGTTACGAAGGGATAAAGTAAGGGAGGGGAGGAAAGGATAACTAGAGTGTTAGAGAGTGTAGGGTATAACTGTTTTGATATGCAGGTAAACATATTACGAAGGGATAAAGGAAGGGAAGGGAAGAAGGGATCAGTAGAGTGTTATAGAGTGTAGGGTATAACTGTTTTGATATGCAGGTAAACGTGTTACGAAGGGATAAAGGAAGGTAGGGGAGGAAAGGATACCTAGAGTGTTAGAGAGTATAGGGTGTCACTGTTTTGATATGCACGTAAACGTATTACGAAGGGATAAAGTAAGGGAAGGGAGGAAAGGATAAATAGAGTGTTAATAGAGTGTAGGGTATCACTGTTTTGATATGCAAGTAAACTTTTGATTTTATACATAGGCTTTTAACTGTTTCGTTGACTCATATTTCGTGATCTTGTCTTGCGTAGGGAGTCGAAGATGAAAAACTGGACACAGTTTTAAAGAAAATAGTCAAGTTGAGGAAACAGGAGGTTTCCGTGGATTAGTTTTGTTGGAACATAAAGAATAATGATTCACGTTACTGGATGGCAATTGACATTACTGTAAAGAATGATGAGGTTTGAGATAAAGAACTGGCGCTTACAGCCTTTCCACTCACTGCCACATTGTCACGATGAATGCACTTGCAACTGATAGGGTCCATTGTCATCCAGCGAAGAAGGCATGCCAATCCGGGTCACGGAAGTGGTAGCCTTGGGTATCGCTTATGAACTGCATTCCATTTGTTCAATATGTTTATTTGAAGATTGATCTTAGAGGAGAACCACTGTAGATGAATGCACAGGCAACTGTACTTGCAAATCTGCAGTGTTTTGATGGATTTGCAAGTATCACAAAAACGTAAATGAACAACTATGTATCAGCGAATTAGATCTATTACTTGCGTGATCTGTCTAACACCTGTAATTAGTTTGAAGGGTAAAAAGGATTCCTCAAAAGCAGATAGACGAATTTTTGAATGTTTCCCGCAGGCCAAGGAGACGACTTGTTGAATTAGAAAAATTTTGTAGGAGAATGTGATTGAGTATGTACTACTGCCAGTGCTAAGTGACCTCATGTGATTACATGTTCTCGATACTAACTTAATTCTCCATGCATAAGTATTATCGGTGTTTTCCTGATCAAACTCAAAAATCTCTCTACCTATCGTTGAAGGGTTGACTGTAGTTTGAGATGTGTTTGTAAATCTTTCATAGCCGATTTGTGAATTTCAAAGACTACATCATCGGCATTTGTGAGTTGCGATGGGCTGGCGGCAGTGGGCCTAACATGCCAGTTTTCCAGGCCTCGCCGCACCAATTGTTATTATTTAAGTATCACCAAACTTAGTCTAATTGTTTCCAGCGATATACTTTTTAAAGCGAACTCTCCTAATCCCAATCAAATTTTGACGAAGTTACCAGCGCCCCCACCACCGTACACCTTAGTTGTTTTCATCATGAGGACACAAAATAATTCTAATTCTTTATTAGTTGTAAGTTTTTATATAGTCACGTGACTGTTTTGTCTTTTACGGATTCGCCAGTGAAGAGCCTTAGCAGTCAAGTGCATGATGTCGAAATCTGATGTCAGTTTAAACATGGTCTACGTTCTGTATTATAGTTTCTTATATCAAATATTTTATATTGAAAATATAACGCCCCGACTGCGGTGTGACGTTTGTCTAGGGCATGCAGTTCAAGTTGAGAAATTTACGCACAACTTGATTTGCAGAGTTTTTGTGCAGCTAGACGCTTGTTGGTCAGGCTCGTAGTCATAGTTTTAAAAAGTTGATATGTAATTTTATGGTAGTCTAGCTGATATATTCTGAGTGTGATGAATTGTGAGACGTTTTCAAATCGTACCAGTAATTTATAAGTCTTCACTCACAGACGCAAAGATCATTTTAACAGAGAATCCGGTGATTGTAATCTCCCTGTTGGGATTGTCTTCGTTCTTTGCAGTCTGTATTCTGTATTCTGTATTCTGTATTCTTGGCGTCCTTTAGAAGGCTCGAGCGCTACTTTGATCGAATAGGATGGTTGGGGAAAAGGATGCAACTCGCCTTGTAAGAGCTGAAGGGGGAATAAGAAAACTAAATGGAAGTCAACGTGTATAGTGCTCTGTAGGTGCTCTGCACTAGGTAGTTGATCTTGTCTGACTTGTTTACTCACCTTCCAATCGACAAACGCATTTCCATGTTGATTTCCTGTTGAGTTTCAAAATGGATTTCTAGAGGATTTTCGAAATGGATTTCCAGATGAATTTCAAAATGGATTTCCAGGTGAATTTCAGAATGGATTTCCAGATGAATTTCGAAATGGATTTCCAGATGAATTTCGAAATGGATTTCCAGATGAATTTCAAAATGGATTATCAGATGAATTTCAAAATGGATTTTCCGTTACTTACTAGGTTCATTGATTTGCAGCGGGGACATCAGCGGAGGTGCTGGGATCTTCAATGTTCAAAATACTGTAGAAGTACTCCATGCAATCGCAACTTCACTTTTTGTACTTGAGTTACTTTTTTATATTTAGAAAAAATTTCGTTCGAGCATATGTTGAGCATATGATTACACAGTCTTCAGCTAAAGTTGCGCTCCTTAGATGATCACCTGAGAGTACTTGAATGATGACGTCCTTAACACTTTTTATTCGAGGAAATTAATCAATTTGAAATCGATATGTTAACCCAACTAGCAGCCGCCGTGGTCTAGTGGTTAAGGATGCGGACTCGCATGCCAGAGTTCGAATCCCGCCTAGCCCGATATAAAGACTATCGGTTGGGGAAGGCAACGGGAGAAAAGCCCTTTAAATGTGCTCTCTCTCAGGACATTGCTCACTCTGGCTGGGCAATAGGCTACGCTCGAAATTGAGTATGCCAAAAAAAAAAAAAAAACCCCAGAAACCCAACTATCAAACGGCCGGACACAATTACCATATGAACGCCAATTCCAACTACGGGTAACGGCCGTTTAAGTGTGCAAAGTCTTAAAGAAACACTGTTAAGTTTACACTGTTTATAAATTGTAAGCTGCATTCAAACAGGTATGATTCTATGGGAATGTTTCCAATTGTAAGGGGTTTATTCTCGATTTTTACTCTCTTCACTAACAACAAGAAAGTATTGAGACCAAGGATTTGTCGAAGTTGTGTTTTGCATAAGATAATGAAGTCATACCTAACGGCTCTATTGTCATCTCCACTCTTGGTAGTTGTCATACTGCTTTCTCGATTTTGCCAAATTTCACAGAATTATTTCTGTCGATGGATGCAGAATCGGAGATTCTAGTTTCACTTACGTCTAATATTTTGTGTAAAGCACCTTGAGATGTCAAAATAAATAAAGTGTAGTTACTTGATTGCCTTGAGCAATGGTAGCTTAACTACCAGCAGTGGTACCAGGAGATAATTGGAAGAATTCAGACGAGATAAAAATTGATCAATGTAACCCCAAATGATGACCGCATCTTTTGTCCGGAAATTTGTGACCTTTAATGCTATGTAACCTTAAATAATAAAAATAACCGAAACCCATTCCACTGATGTGATTCGATTCTACAAAAATATAATAATTTCTTATCAATGTACTAATTAGTGAAAAGATAAAATAACAAATATTACTAGCTTTAAGGTGTGATTTAAAACATTCACACTTTGTAGATAAGCCAAACAAACAATTATTATTAGATAACAAACAAAAGAACCAGTACATCTAGTCCATCCTATCTTGAGTAGGAAGGCCTATTGTTTACACCAGGCCTCAGTTGGGCAACATTGAATGGCTTATGATATCCAGTAGCCAGTCTATCAGGTACCAAAATTTTGCTAGGATAAAGTGCGTTTATCGAGAAATATTAGAGGCCACTTGTACCAGTTGGATTTTGGACCCGTATTCCCAAATGATTCACAGATTGCTATCGTCCTGTCTCAATCTACAAAGGATTAGAACAAAATATGAAGACGTCAAGATATAATTGTGCAACATTTGATTCTTGTGAAAAAGTTACGAGATACCCAAATTTATTGAATTTTTCTTCAGAGTTAAGCAGCATGTTGCATCTTGTATTCGCCAAGCATTAGCTCCTACAAGGAAATAACCATTTCGGGTTTCAAAATCCAAAAACACTACTAAGGAATGCAACTCTGCCACAGGGCAGCACTTGCTTGAAAACCCAAACTGTGCCAAAATGTATGCGGATGACCGCTTCCGTGTAATTGGAAGAGCTGATCTGCTTTTCACGTGGCCGTTCTGGAATCTGTCCATATCAAAGCAAGAAAACCGTTGCTTTGTAGAAAATGATAATTTGTCTTTTCATTGGGCCTTTTCGGTTGACCATTTAGCTTCACGGACACTTATTGGTCAAAACAACACGAATCTAACAGTCAGTGTTCTGAAATGCTATTTAAAAACAGTGAGAAAGGAATGCCAAAAAGGCCGTAGAAAAGTGTTTTGGTACTATGACATTACGCGTAGTTTATAACGGTAAGAAAGCGCTCCTCACTAATCACAAAAGACCGTGTGCCTACCGCAAATAACAGCATTGTAGTTGTTTACTCATTTTCCTGCTAGTGCGAGGCTGGCTATATCGGCCGTACGACTTTGAGGTTAGTTGACCGAATTAAACAGCATGTTTCATCCTGTATTCGCCAAGCATCAGCTCCTAAAATGAAACAACCACCTCGGGTTTCAAAATCTAAAAACACCACTAAACAATGTGGCTCTGCCATAGGGCAGCACTTGCTTGAAAACCCAGACTGTGCCAAAATGTATACGGACTATCGCTTCCGCGTAATTGGTAAAGCTAGATCTGCTTTTCACTTGGTCGTTCTAAAATCCGTTCATATCAAAGCAAGAAAACCTTTGCTTTGTAGACAAAATGAATTTGTCTTCTAATCGGGCCTTTTCAGCTTTACGGACACTGATTGGTCAAAACAACACCAATCTGGCAGTCAGAATTCTGATTGGCTACACTGTAAAACACAGTAGGGTAAATTATTTCGTTGATTCCCTTTTAAGATTATTTTCTGACGAATTGTAACCTGAGGAGTGTCAGAAGAAAAAGGCTTTTAAGTACAAAATGAATTCGCTATTTCGTGCAATTTACTTTTGTATGTCAAGTGCCTTTGGATGCAGGCCGGTTAAATAAACGAAATGTGCTTGTACTCATGCAGGATGTCATATCAGTAATATGATGTTTTGATGAAAGATAATGTAGGTCAAAGGATATTGGCTGATGTTAATTATTATGGTGACGGCAAGAAAATACTTAATACTGTAAACAAGTGGGAAGATTTTAAATTTCGTTTTAAACATTAGTAACTTGTTAGCAAATGAGAAAACTTATGGCATATATTATTCCGGTGCTTCAATGGGTTAATTGTTTATTCTGATGTACCAAAAGCCGCTCAATTTGAGTACAGGCGTACTTGTCAGTCTTGACTATTTCTTTTATCCTGAGGGAAAAGTGAACTGATTTATCTATAAAACGTTATTCTCGGATTACTTTTGCCAGACGTCAGAACGTTTGCACATACTCTACGGTTCTATAAGCAATAATTCATTGGAACTTTCACTCTTTTTTGCGATATTTTCGTATATGGTAAACATAATAGTTTGTGAAAATACAGCATTTTGAAATCGTCTTTCCTAAACCGTTCTATTATCTCTTACATAGGCTTGCTTGCTTTACAGGGTGCTAAATAGATTTCAAAATGAAACTTAGAGGATCTATAAAACACATTACCGAAGTGTACGTAGGTATAACGATCCTATATGGTAATATCATATTTATATCCCGGAAAAAGAAATTTTAATGTGTTCTTCGCCATTAAAAGTCAATCTCAGAAAGGATAAAAACCACTACATTTTATGACTTTAAAATTGCACGCTGGAACTATACCAGTTATTTATAGTCAATTGACCTAAGCACGATTAACAGGCCTCTAGGACAGATTGTACAACCAAGGAAGTTTTTTTACCGCTTGTCCATTACACGAAAAAAATTGCTGCCACATTAAAAAACCTGTATTGTCCGTTGTTAAAGGATCTTCCTCCTCAAGGTCTCCTGTGAGTACGGCTATGAATCGAAGAAAAAACATGTTAAACTAAAAAAATTTAAATTCTGGGTAGACCAAAGATCAACCTGAAATTGCTTGTCTTTGTTTGTGAACAGTGTGATCATGTTACTGTTTGTTGTTTTAACACCTTCAAAGTTACTTAAAATTGTTGGGACAGTTCTACTGCATTTATTTATAATAATTCAATGTCAATACATCCAACCTTTGTCCACACAGATCATCAATCATAACAACTTATGTCTATTTGAAAGTGTCAATTGTATCATCGAGAAAAAATCTCTTGGGAAATCTGGCTTTCTTTAAAAATCGACTATATAACAGACGATAGCCAGTCTAGAAGGCAAGGCACAAGATGAAGTTATGCACGAAAGTTGCCCTGAGCTGGATGATAATATTTTCTCTTGTTAAAAGACTAAAAACCGATGACGATGCTTCAACAACTATCCAGAATGTCCTGTCAAAGGTTGGTTCTAGTAATCGGGAATTGACTACTAGTTTACAAGGCCTGAAGACCGTCCTGGCCGACAACAACTCCAATGACTATAAACCGAAGGTTGTGGCTGTTATCAAGTCACTCGGGACGGCATTACCAAAGCTTTCAAGTGACAACGGTCTAGAGATTGCACAAGGTGCCTTAGATATCATAGCAACAATTGCAGAACAGTTTCCAGGAGTTGGACCGATAGTTGCTGCAGTAGTATCGCTAATTTCGAGCATTCTTGGACTCTTCACAGGAGCAAAAGTACGGAAAAGTACAGCAGACATCGTAAGAGAAGCCATGCGTGGAGTATCAGATGAAAATTTGGAAGGTGAAATACAGGGTGCTATGACTATGTTGGCTGCCTCCTTTGACTATTTGAGGCCTAAAAGAGGTACTAAGCTGAGCGCAGAAGCAGCGAGGGGCCTTACGTCTAAGCTTCAAATTACTACTGGATTGAGGGCCTTGGGGATGGTGAGCAATAGGATCAACGTTAGAAAGAACAGTAATGTAGCAACAGAAGCAAGACAGTCCATCCGATTTGTCATGTTGTACTGTCAACTGTTTACTATGAGAGACATCTTGTACCGTGAACTGATCAATCTTGTTAGAATTAGCGACGCTCCGGAGGAAGCTGAGTCGTTAGCAAGCGTGCGAGATGGAAGGATACCAGAATATCAAAATACTTTGAGATTTCTTACCGAGCCTGAGGCCAGCAACGTAGCCGCGGTTTCTTATTATTACCCACCTGGAAGGAATACACAGTCAGCTTATATCAAGTCTTGTTTAAATTTTGTCAAACTTCCGACAGTTCCACCTAGTGTTGACTTCTTAAAGTCAGGGGCTTACCATCTATTTACCTCCGGATATCCTCACTATGTGACATTCACAACGCGTTTATTTGATAAAGATTTTCTTAAAGTAAAAGAGGAGATAAGAGACCCAAATCAGTTTCAGGACCAGAAATTTGTGTTTAAGACAGATAGTGAAGGTTTCTGGTATATCGTCGATGGGCAGAAGAAAAAGGAGTGGTTGGCAAGAACGGTAACCACTGACGGGAAGTGGGTTTTTTCTACAGAGGGATTGCACGGAGACAAAAACAAGTTTGTGATCATCAAACTCAAGAACGGTGATCTGGTATTTTCTCCCAAAAAATACCCAGGGAAATTGTGGCAAGTACAGAGAAGTTTTATAGGTTTAGCCAATGGTAAGCCAGGAGAGCAAGGCTACTTCAAGACGTTTAAATTTTCGAAGCACCATGTTTCGAGTGGGAGATAAACAAAGACCAGGCATTACGAATTTGTAATCGCATCAAAATTTAACAATATTTATTCAGATGACATGTTTCTCTTTTTGATCGTTATTCTTTTTATGTCACAGTGTCTACTTGTTATTTAATTTGTGTTAAAATACTTAAAATACAGAATAAGTATCAGTCAGGCAGTACCATACCAAGAGTAACAATATGGACGAGTACCCTCTCACTCAAAGATTTAATAATTAGGGTCGATGGTAGTATAAACGATACAAATTCAAATCTGCTTTGTTAGTCTAAAGATGCTAACAGTCATATTAAAGCTAAATATAGCACATGAACTTATTGAGACTCAAAAATATTTGAATGTATAGGTGGGCAAAGGCAGCTTTGTACTTGCCTGATTTTCCTTTACATTCCTCTTAAAGGACATATGAACACAGACATGGACATATATTCATTATATAATTTTTGATTTTCATTCCTATGAGTTCTGTATTCTGTGATCACATCAGCATCAAGAGCACATATACTAGTCACGGACGTAGGAAGCATGTCAAACTTGGTGAGGGGAGGGCACAACAGTTAAAGGGCACTTTTTCACTTAAAGAACACTGTACTACCTGTTCGATTTAAGAGTCGATAAAAGGGCACATTTTGCTTATTGCAAAATCTTGGGTGGCACTTGTCCCCAGTGCCCCCCGTTTCCTACGTCCCTGATACTAGTTCTTGGCTAGCTTTACTATTTCCGTGAAATCACCTTGACGTTCCAACATGAGCTTGGTTCTAGACTGTAACTTGTCCGACCAACAGTAATCAAAAGACCTGACACAAGCGCATGAGAATTACTTTGCAATAAAATGCAATTATCAGTTATATACTTAGCATAATGATGTCAGAACCGTATCCATTTACAAAATGGGGGAGGCGGGTACGCTATTGTTTAAATGAATAAAATCTATTCAGTGGATACATACGTGATAAATACTCGGGTCAAAAAAGGAGGCACGTTTCTACGGCAAGTTTAAATAGTTAGGTTAAATAGGAAGGTATGTCGTCAACGGGTTGCAATGGCCTTGAAAGTAAAAAATTACTACATGTAAAATACAAATAGATTCCGTCTGGAAGTGGAGTACCGAGGGAGTTCTTCAGAAGGACGAGAATCTAAAGCTGCACATCAATCTACATTTTTTGTGAACGTATTTGATTCTTGTCACAAAGACTTCACCAACCAAGAAGTTCCTATTGACTGAATTTACTCCCGAAGATAAGTAATAATATCAAATAATATTCTATATTCTGTTTTATTATATCCCAAAAGCTGCAGATGCAGATAAAATTCGTTAAAGGCAAAAGACATTTTCTTTGAAAACGTTCGAAAATCACACGTTATTTTGAAAAAAATATCGTAATCTGATGGTATTAATCAGGCATAATACTTGAATGCAACTCACAATATTTGACTACAAAACATTTTCATTCTAACAGAATCAATATGAATGCAGAATACGTTGGCCTATCTTATGCGCTGGGAAAGTGTGACGTCACGATTTTGAACATGTTTGAATGATGAAGAAAATACTCAATTTTCATGTTGCCCTATTAGTAAGAACGTCAATGGCCAAAATTGAAGGTGTTGCCTTTTTCCAACACCGAGATGTCAGCTATCGAAGTTTTAAATTTCTCTAACAAAACCTTATTATTTGATGCTGGTTCCTATCG
>JAAAKL020001190.1:6335-32583 GCA_010016065.2 Carybdea cf. marsupialis auct. non (Linnaeus, 1758)
GATTTCAAAAGTTTTAGTTCTCGAGGATAAAAGGTACGGAGGGGGAGGGAGGGGGGGGGGGGGGGAATACCCTAACAATCAAAGGCACGAAAATGTAAACAAACTGATCACTCAATTGGCAAAAGGCCATGTTACTGAAACTGTGTAACAAGGAAGATTTGAGAATCATCATTACACATACAAACAGTGTCACAAAGTGTCACAACTGCCAAAAACTCACTTATAATGTGTGTAACCTATGAAATTAGAATGTAACTCTGGCCTGGTTATACAAGGGTGAAAATAGCCATCAATGGGCGTATCAGTTACATAATTTTGGGGTCTTCCGGGAAGTGATCAAGGGGTGTTAACAGGTGGTTAAGTGACATCCTCATTTAATATCTAGCTGTCAAATTCATTCATCATGCACACACTCATATTGACCCCCCTACCACCCCATGGGCATCCACATATCTCAAGAGTTGACAACTTGCTGATCCAACTCATGTTGACAAGTAGGAGGGCATTTGCAAGTAGTACCACTGGTGCTAGCCAAATATCCACAGCATTAGGAGTCTGAAGCATGCAATAGGCTCCTACAACATGTGAAGTGTCAATAAAGATGATTTTACATGGGATTACAAATGTTATCAATGGGATACACTCAATCTAAATATTATTAACAGAATTATGATCGGTTATAATACTATCATAAGCAGTGGTGGTTCATCCATATGTGCAGGTTGTGCCAGGAACAACCAAAAAGTCTCAGCAATTTTCTTGTTGGGCTATATTGGTTTTCCGCATTATTCAAATTATCTTATTGCTTGATTTCATAAGTCAATTTCTTCTCCTCTGAATTCCTACTTAAAACATCAAATTTATTCTGTTACATTTTTTATAGTACCCAGGGTGTGCTGGAACAGCCTTTTGTAGTAAAAACTCTTGTAAATTTTGACAGGACACAGATTTGAGGCTCATAAGGCGACTGACAGAAGCCAAGGTGTTCAAAATCAGTTTGGCACCCAACTAAGGTACAGATAGCAAATCACAGTAACCCATGTAATAGATAGGCCAATTCTTTATACAAAGAAAATGTAACAAAGCAACAAAGGTAAGATATCAAATGATGACTGTCATATGGTCTCCAACTTGAGTTTTCTGAGTGAAAACATACCGGAGGCATTAACTCCTTCAATATCAACATGAATACTGTTGATTACTTACGTGAGCATCCATTCACCTCACTAAGAAACTTAAAATATCAGTGCTATAACCACTAAGGGGGGGCTGGGAGGGCTAAAGTCCCTCCAATAATTTTCAAGGTAGTTGGAAAAATTAAACAGAAATTATGTCTTTTCCTGGCAAAGTGATTGGAACATTGGAATCATTTGGGTGGAAACACATCAAGCCTCCCCTCAATAATTATTAGATGGCCATGGTGCTGCATATATCTAGCAAGTAAGCTAGATTGTCTTGAAGGGGAAATGTGGTTGACATATGATGTATGTTTTACAGTTTCTTAAATAGTTTTACATTATCATTCAATAAGCTCCACTCCCCCTGCTAACACATTCCATTGGCAGCAATGGAAAATGCCCCCTTATACCTACTAACATTATAAATCTTATAAAACTCCCAATGTATACAAGTTTCCTGTTATATGAAAATGATGTGAACACCCAGAAAATTAAGAAAAGAAAAGACCACCCAACCTTTGGGAGGGGGTTAATTTGAGTCTCTCCAATGTTTGATCATCACATGAACTATTTCCTTACAATTTAGAAACACACATACACCTAACACTTCTTGGCAGAAAAACTTTGCAATTCATCTCAATTCAGTAAGGGATAATATATTTTGGCCACATGCTTAATTTTCCTGTTATTCTATTATTCTGAATATAAAACATGACCAAATATCATTGCAAGACAAGGGAGCATGTTATTTGTCCATAACACTACCATGTTACACATTTATAAGATCTCAAGTAAAAAAATAAGATGCTGCATAACACATTCATGCTAAAAAGACAGATATCTTAAAGTATTCCCCAGCTGTAAATGGAGTAGGAAAAAACTGTTGTCCCCACATCTTGATAGCTAGTGCTATGTCTAACACTTGCCCTCTTTCTTACCACTCCTAAAAACAGAAAAGTAAAAGTACAGTCATGCCATAAGATGCTCTCCATCTTTAAATTTGGGTACACACTGTGCTGCCTCCTTTTCTGAAGGCTGAACTTGTATTATGACCATACAAGTATTGTAACTGTGTATAAATGTAAAATATGTATATCATTTTCTCCTGCATGCCATATAGTAGTTAGTAGTTTAAATATAAGTATTGTCTACCCTAATGCTGCAACCAACACATACCAAGTAACTTAATACCATTTATATAGAAATTTAAATAATGGCAAAAGGAGTACCTTTAGCACTTGCAATTGGGCTCAAGTCATCACTGGCTCCTGGAGAGGGCAGTTTCAGTTTAAATGATGGTTGTGTTTGTTGCCAAAAAGGCTTGCTGCGAGTCTAGAAATCATAATAAGGTAACAGAGGCATCAATTATAAAAGTGAGTATGAAAAGAATGGAAATAGCAATAATTGGGCTCAATACTGCAAACATAATTATGAGTAAACAGTTTTGGATTCAGCAGGAAAATTGTCAAGATAATGAGACTAAATTAACTCCCTCCTGATTGAAGCAAAAATGATGGTTAAGCAGTAGTAAAGTATATCAAGTTGTTACAGCTAATGGAATGAACTGGTTTATACTCTTGGCTAGATTAGCTGAAAGGCTAACTTACTGAGGAACTGTGTGGAAAACAATATAAATATGAAGATGGAGCACAACCACAATTTGCCAAATAGGGTAAGTTATACACAATTATACCAGTGTATTCCAAAATGACTGCAAATGTCCCTTATGTGATGTGAAGAATGAAGCATACAAAACACCATATAGGGGGGCATACTAAGGGAAAGTCGAGAGCAATGTTTGTATACAAAAACAGTGTGCCAAGGTATAGTACATATATGTGAGAAACTAGTATGTACAGCACAGGAGGGTGTTGTTCTGAATAATGGCATGTAACATGTAGGAGAACAAGTTTAGTAACACCAAAATAAGTATGAATACTATTGTATTACTGTGGCTGTTGCAATCATGATATGGGTGACTGAGTAAAGTGGGGTAAGTACATGGGTTACATGAGGGGACCAATTGTTTCAGAAAATGTTTCTGATGAACTTTTCACCATTGATCAGCCATAGTGATAGATAGATGAATGTGTTAAAGAAAATTAGGAACTGTTAAGTTTATCCTGTGTATACTATAAAAGGAAGTTTATCTAATTAAAAAGCAAGGAAGCTGGTACAAAAACTATGGTTCAAGAGATATTTTACATTCATTAGAATAGTAGGAACTTGCTACTTATATTAGACTGTATACCTTTCAAGCTTTAAGGCCATACAAATTTAGCTGTCTGATATTAACATTATTGATACTATTCAGTCTGTCCCAATGAAAAACAAACCAGTACAAGAAAAGTATTTCACAGCTGGCTTGGTGACTGGTGGCAAGTTAATTGGTAAACCACAAACAGAAAATGTCCTGTTCAAAAAAATTATCAAGTGACCTGCATATTTCTTACTGTACCTCAGGTAAGTTAGGTAGAAAACGAACAGGATTGTCCATTCCTCTTCCCTTCAACCTTGTTGATGTCTAAAACAGTAAAATATGACACAGGTCAAATGACGATCAAGTAGCAACAAATGTCTTTCATAATCTGATGACTGATGCTGACCTGATACTTCTTGATTGTAATAAATACTCTTCTCATTTACAAAAAAACATATCTAGTGTACAAAGCATAACTAAAGTGGCACATTGGCTAAATTTTCATTTGTATTGGTAAGCAATTTCTATAACACAATGTTCAGAGTATATATAGCTTTACCTATGGTGGTTAAAGCACATGGTTAATTGTATGTTTAAATAACCATACGGGCTCATTTCAAAATAAAACTGTTTACAAGGGGTTTGCTTCCACCTTTACCTTGTGTGGTTGGGGGATTTCATACGGCAAGTTTAAAGATTCATGGTCTACCAGTAGATAATTGGGGTTTTCCCGTATACTTACAAATTCTTGTTCTACTCCAAACTATTTTTTATTTTGGGCTTCAGTATAGTATTTCTTAGGAAAGGTTATTAAACAACTCAACTTAGTTCAAAACATAAAATTCAAAAGGAGAATTATGCAACTGTAAGGACCTTAAGAAGAGCTGCACAGAGTAATATTTGCACATATGCATGTTTTAGAGGCCTCAGAAGCAAAGTTATACACTTTAATGCAAGCCTTATCTGCCTTTTGATACATCATAACAACTGCCAGATGACTGCTGGAAAAACATTCAAGGGATTCTGGACGTGCCATACGTCTAGGGTCAATCTTGCAGATTTGGATTGGAGGTAATTAGTCAGTTTTGGGGGAAATGATGACTAGGATGCACTTGCACCATTGAGTAGGCGTTGGCTACAAGGTAAGTTACCAGGGGTGGGGTATATCACTTAAAAGGTTGGAAACCAATGGTCCATTCAAAAGATATCTCAGTATCATCGAGAACAGGGGATTTGAAATATCTAGTATCTTATCCAATTGCTAGAAACTAGAAAATTCAATCTTTTAAATCCTTGTATATGGTACTTGTAGTGAACGAAGCACGTGTGCATGTCTGGGCTTTTACTAACCGGGACTCGAGTAACATTTCAGAGTAACTTGATAATACACTGGAAGCGTTCCATGCGAACTCCTACAAGTCAACTGGATTATTGGTAAAGAAACATCAACAATCTGTTTTCTCCTCTTTACACGTGCATATCCTAACGACAAGCCAACCTATCCTAGAAGGGGTAGCCTATGTGGCTTGCAGCGCTACGCTTTACCAATCAAAACTACCATTTCATACCACAGGGTAATCTTAATTAAGTGAAGACCCCCTGTTGTTGATGATGTTAACCACGGCCGCACCATGCACCAAGCCCAAGGCCGACTTAACAGTTGCATACCCACCACAATCCATGGAACTGTTACACTAGGAATCTGTAACGTTTACGACATAGACATAGACATCCTTGTACAGGCGCTGTGTTATCAAAGGGCTTATCGTAATCTCAATGGAGAACTGGCACAACCAGGTTCAAGAAAAAACACGTCATTGTCCCTATTCGGTAATTAAAGTTTCATGACTTCCATTCTCAATCAATAACATGTGGGGGCATTTAAACAAACGTAGTAACCGTCATAACAACATTGCCTAGTGTAGCTTACTGGCCACCTCAAACTGTAAACAAACCAGATAAATGAAGTTTCTTCCAATGAACAATAGGAGCGAAAATATCGAAGACTGTCAATAAATAGAGATCAAAATCAACGAACTCAATCTTAAAATCACGGCACCTGATCTGGGAAATCCATGACTCCCTTTATTTCCTGGGGTACTTGGACAAGGTAAGGGCTAAGTTTGACACATCATTGTTTAAAAATTTCTGGTCAGGAAATCATCATCACCGTTGATTCCACATTCGAAATACGATGGGTTTACTTTCGAATATCACTCGTTTGGTTTTACCGCTTACTGCTTGTTGCCAAGATACTATATTAATATCGGTTGCATTGTGGGAACATTTCAGTCTCGTTTTCAGCACTCCTGTGTTTTTAATATACTCAAATAAAATAATAGAAATCAGTGGTTTTGAAGTTCTTTCAATTTCAAACTAAAGATTGATATTTTAATTAAATCGCCTATTAAATCGGTGATTTTGTCAATAAAAGATGCGCAATAGTCCCTTCCTTGGAATGTGACCGTCAAAACAACATATTATCTTCAAGGTGGAAGCATAAATACAGCTGTTTTCCGGTGTGTAGAAGTCAACAGGGAGGAGTGGAAGGAAGGCAGCACTAGGTACTTTCCACTAAATGTAAATCAAAGAAACGAAGATTTAGTTCATTTAAAATTGTTTGGTCGATGGTCAGAAACTTGGTGGCTGGCTGCAATTCTCGTTGAATCTTCGGGAAGTGATTTTTGTTTAGAACGGAAAGTGTCGCCTAGTGTGTGAACAGTACTTTCAAAAAGGTCTAACTTACAGGTAGATGGTTTTAGAGATAGAGGACTACATTAATCACCTAACAGTCTTCAAAAGAGATCTTTTCGAATTGTCAGTACAAGAGTCCCTAGAACACTAATAGTTGAAGTGCCTGTATCCGAAGGTTGCCTGGGTACTATCATGTGGGTATCTGTGCTGGTGAGTGTTTTCGTTAATCGCGCAAATATAAGGAAGATGAAATGCAAAAGAATTCATCAGTTTTTATTTAAAAAGTGAAAGAATTTATGAGAAGACATGAGAATTCTCTACTAGTAATGGGTCGTAGTCGTTTGACCGCAATACATTGTGAAAGTGGCAGTCTTTCAATGGAGGTTCATTAAAAATTTATAAACAAGAACGACCGCGCCACTGGGGTGGTAGTAATAAGAACTGTTATAAACAATGAGTAGCTACAAACACCATCAAAATAGACGAGAGCCTAACTTGCAAGAGACGTTGATTGTGTTTCCAAAATATTCCACTCGAATTTGTCTACAGAGTGAACAAAGCATCAACATTTCGAGTTTTTCTCTCTAAGATCCTGCTACGGAAACAGATTATGTGACCAAATAGATTAGTGCATTAATTATTTAAGCCTTCATGAAAATGCGTGGACCAGTCATCTCAATTAGTTACATGGCAAACCGTTAAGAACACCGCATTTATGAATAATTTAGTCTTCCTTTGCAGTATTTGGATGACGCCTTCGAAAACAACTACTTTCACGTCGATTCATAGAAACCGCAACCCAATTGCGTGTTTAAGAAGTCTCTGTCTGTCTGAAAATTTTCCAGTTCTCAAAGGGAAGAAACCGCAGTGATACAATGATCACTGTAAAAAGGGCATCGATTCGCTGCAAGATGAATGGCGAAGTTTATGACTATCACAGTGCATGCTCAGAAGTGACAGCAGGTTTGTTTGTTGTGAACAACAAATACATTTGTACAGAATGTTTATGGCTGACCTGGGTATATTCATGACTAGATAATAGAGAAATCAGATGCCTATGTTCCATTAGCAAGGCAATTATAAAGCATTCACACTATCTATTAACATCGTCATGCCATCACAAATCAGTACTAATGCAGCGTACTGATATTGAGAAGTCTGGAGAGGCGTGGTTGGGAGATTCTTGACTCTTTGGTTTTCCTATAGGGAAGATAATAATCATGTTCCAGGGGTGCAAGCCATTGTAGACTAAGAGGCAGTCAGAGGAGGATCATCGCCGTGACTTTAATGCAACACATCACATCAGCGATATTAACAAATCTACTTGAGCTGTTTGAGGGGAGGGGTCCAAGGGCCCTACCAGAGCCATTACTCTCCTGCTAAAGCAAGGCACGGCAATCTTCAAGGTATCTTCATGATTATATCCTTGATGAGGATAATTAATTGTACAGTTTAGGTTGTCCTAGCATATTCGTAATAGCAGTCCCACAATCACGTGGATATTCTGAGATCAGTCTTATCTGTATTCTGGGTGGAACAATGGATCAACTTTGCTTGATGATATTCGTAACTCTACATTTCTCTCTTCCTTCACAAAATGGCTGATTGCAGTTATCTGACCCTCCAAAGAGATGTTGTGTAGGATAACGAATAGATATGAGTCGTCACTTTTATCATGATTTCATGTTAATCTCTTTGATCAAATTGTGAGATGGTTGAGTTGCGCTTGTCGAACGGAAGTTGCCAACATACTCGTAACCGAAAAGAACTGGGACTGTGTCGAAACGGTCATTTCGTATAATTTTATCATCACTACAACGTTACTACCATGATTTGTCTTTAACTTTAATCGTCACAAGTATTGCAAGATCATACTGCATTTGTTTTCATACTGTGTACAATAGTTATCAGCACAATAGCGTATGACGGAAGTTGAAAACAAATGTACCGATACTTGCCTCACCATTTGTAACCACCCTTAGATCACGCTGTATTTAATGTAAAGTAAGTACCCTTTCACCTATCTTCTTGAGTAATCATACATTCCGTAAATATTTTATTATGGCATATATACAGTAGTCCTCGACCGGTAAAATCAGAAGTTATCGACTGAAGTGATATCAAACAGTCGAAGACAGCATCATCGCCGAATCTACTATAAGAATTCATTCGTAGAATTCAGCCGATATCTCCCAGTTGTTGCCATCGACTACTGTGATCCCTTTTTTGAGTATAATATATATACTGGAACGTACAAAATGAAGACAGGTTCGGCCATAACTGTATTTTTATGAACGCAATCTATAACTGCAAACAGCAATCAACACGTTCTACACTACCAACTGCTTTCAAACCTCACGAGTAATCTTTGTGAATATGTATCTAGTACAGTCGGAAATAATTTACTTCAATTGTTTAAATGCCACATGCGAAATCTTCTTCCTTATGGAAGAGGAGTCTATAGTTCTATATCCAGCAATATGATCATGAAATCTACTAAAAGTTTTATTGAGTTTTCAAACCGATTTTCTGAGATCGGTAATTTAACTTTGGAAATTAGTCTTGGATTAGTGTACACGAGACTATTATGTAATTCCAGCTTGAATTCCGGTTCTACTGTCTGTTTTGAGGCTGTGTCTTTGTTACTGATATTATGGGCTTTTTCTTCTTGCTCGTTTGTCATTGTTTTCATCATGTTATCTCTCTTGTCGAAAATATTGTTTCCATTTCAATTTTGGCAATTGTGGAGGTGGAGGCAACTGAATGAGATGTTTTTTGACCTATTCATTTGCAGTGAAATAACCATGATTTCATTTTTCGATCTTCTGATGTATAAATCACTTCATCATGTACGACGACTTTCTTTCATAGGACAAAACATTTCCTTGCAAAGAGTATAATTTCTAGCGTATCAGTTGTTACCATAGGAGTACACGTCCATTTCAACATAGAGGGGCATCAAACTTTTCTTCCCAAAGTTCAAGTCTGACATATTGGAGCGTATATAAATTTGATAGTTTTAAGCTAGAGTTTTTTATTCAATAAATGTAATCACTTACGTATTTCGGTATTTTAGAGATTATTGCTTGAATATGTGTGTATGAAGGTTGCTTTTTGCCCGTGATTCCACTTTTCATTGTTTCGGGTGTCCCGTCCTCTATTCCTATTGGTTTAACTATGACTTGAATTTGTTGGGTTCTTATTTCAGCCCCAACATTTGCAAAGCTTTCATCACAAAGGACTACTTTTACTTGTTTTTTATGAAAGTACTCCAAAATAAACTGTGCATGCGTGTAAGTATGTTAGTATAGAGAAAAAGAAGAAGAAGAATTAAAGAAGTGTCCATTGAAATTGCGTTGATTTAAAAGCTATACAGTCACAAATAATTTGGCTAAATTACAAGAAAAAATTACACTCGTGTGCTCGCAAAAACACCTCTAATTTTAAAATGGCAGGGATAACATTGAAAGGTCTCATTAGCCTTATTTCCATAATTTTACCCTTAGATATGTCTAAATTGATGACAAAAATTACAACAATCATTTGAAAACGCACACTACGCACCCATTCCAACTCTTTAACTAAGAGCCTAATAGAACACAGGAGCCAGTATAGCCTGGAACTAATTTTAAACTTCATAAGAATTGGCAGACTTCAAAACTTAGATCCGTCATTATAATTTAAGCAGCAATAGCTTACAGCCCTGCAAAGCACTAGGATTTTGTTACCAAGCCATGCATATGTAGTAAAATATTGCCTAAATCATAAATGAGACTTGCTGAATATTTTCTTAAAAAATCAATAATGTAAGAACACGACCACTTATAAAATACAAAAATACAAACTCTTGACCAGTCTGTATAGGAAACCTACATTTTCTGGTTTATATATTTCTTGGACCACTTTCTGCCAAAAAAAACACGAAGAATGAAGGTCATCTAAACCTTGTTTCACCGTGCACTCATGATGTGTTTGAAAGAGAAACTAAAGCCCAAGATCGATTCATTAATGCGAATTTTGTTCTGTCTATCGGAGATGTCGTTCACTAAACCATCAAGGCTAAAATATCGCAGTTTTTCAGTGATAAACCTTTTAGACCTAATAAATGCCTTATTTAAAACTACCATGGCTTGGTAACGTTTCGCCTCCACTCCAAAACCAGATCAAAAAGGCCGTAGAAAAGTGTTTTGGCGCAGTAACCCCACGGGTAGTTCATGCCAGCACAAAAGCGTTCCCAACTAACCTCAAAGACGGTGCACCTTCCACAAATTGCAGCCTTGTTGTCTATTCATTTCCATGCCAATGTGAGGCTAGCTATGTTGGCCGCACGACTTTGAAGTTAGTTGAGAGAATTAAGAGGCATGTTCAATCCTGTATTCGCCAAGCATCAGCCCCTACAAGGAAGCAACCCCTTTGGGTTTCAAAACCAACAATACTACTGAGTACTGTAACTTTGCCATAGAACAGCACTTGATTGAAAACCCTGACTGTGCGAAAATGTATCCGGATAACCGCTTCCGTGTAATAGGTAAAGCTAGGTCTGCTTTTCACGAGACCGTTCTCAAATCCGTCCACAGCAAAGCAAGAAAACCGTTGCTTGGTAGACAAACAGAATTTGTCTTTTCATTGGGCCCTTTCCATTAACCATTTAGTTTCACAGACATTGATAGGTCAAAATAATACCAATCTGTCACTCAGAATTTTGATTCTGATTCTAATCTGAGTTTCATTTATTCCCTTTTCAATCTCATATTCTGATGAATTTGTACTCTGCGGAGTGCCCGATGGAAAAAGCTTTTAGGTACTAAAACGAATTCACTACTTCTTGCAGTTTTACATTCCATTAGATGGTGTAATCACCGGACCCAAAGGCTCTTCATCCAGGCTTAAGGTTTATTGGTAACAGTTTATACAATATGGCCGGTGAAACAATTTGATCGTCTTAAGGTTCCACTTTTGTCTAGTTCTCCAATGTCTCTCTCGGGCAATATGATGGATGAACTTCTATAAGCCTCATCTAGTTTAGGTGTTCTGCAAGGTTATTCCCTTAAGAATGTAGTGTGCATGTCGAGGTAAAAACTTGCGGTGATTCTACTTTTACGATCATCCACCTGTCCCTGCATTCAATCCTTTGCTGTTTCCAGTACAGAATAACGATTAAAACTCTTTTGCCCGTGCCTTGTCTGCCTGTTTCTGGTCCAGTCAGTCTCATGTCCATGCTTCGTATAAGCATAGAAAATGCGCTAGAACAAATTTCGACAATTTCCATGTAAAGGGTATCGTACGTTTAGTATTCAATTTCTTTCACCAAGGTAGAAAACTCTGTTATTTCCAGCGGCGGCTCCAAGAACAGTGCAGTGAGTCCAATGCACTGTCCAAGCCGATCATAGCATGTATTGCAAAGAAATTCGACTTTGTCATTAATTTGAGGCTGCTTCAAATTCCTGGGAAAATGTAAGTTCTTATCCAAAAAGTTTCCTTTTTAACCACCTCATTTGCAAATGAAGAAACGAAAATGAAACTTCAGAAGTCTCTGATGTTTCGTCTCGAGAGGTCAATGAAGCAATCTAGCAATAGCGCAAAACCCGTTAGTATCTGGTAACTTACATATCAAAGTACTCATCAAGTTCCCATCATACGAGGAATATTCGTTGCCGTGACCTTCTGTTGCGGAACATTTCTCTACATTCATTTAATCCTAGATATTTCGTAACAGGAAGTGCAAAAATCACGCTGGTGTCGTTATGAGAGTTTCTATATCAATGACGTCAGGACATCCCATACTGATGCTAAAGGAGCTCTCGCGACCATTGATCTACAAGATTTTAACAGAATTCCAAGCCCGTGCGCAGAGATATTCGTAGTCGCCGTAAATTGTAAAGTTATAGAGTACTCATTCTGTCAAAGTACCAATGACTGCAAAATTCAGGATTTTTACTACTGTGCGTCGGCGTAAAATAGAGAAACCAAGGATGGGAACTCAAATATGTATAGTTAGTCGCTGGGAAGTTGCTGCAGTAGGAGAAACGTAAAGGAATTCGAATCGAAAAATGTACTATATAGATGCGGAGAGATTACGTTCAAGTAAGACTGAAGATCTGCTATTGCTGGCTACGTAGTGGTAGAGGGAAAGGAGGTGAGTTTGTTCGGTTATGACGTAACATAGTTGTGCGTAGCAGCTCGATATTGACAGCTGTAGCAGGTCAAAATCTCTTGATTATTGATGATTTTCGCTGCCAGATTACTTTTGCAGGGCTTATGTAAACAAAGCAGTATATATGAACATCACAGGGAACCAGTCGACTCAAGTCTACCTTCAATAAACATAAAATGGCTGGGCCGAGCCCTTGCAATGTGTTTGAACTGATGTTAGGTTTATCACGAGTTCATCAGTTCATAAAAAGTCCCATAAACAAAACGAACTCACATATTTTGGTTGATCGAACAATAAGGTACTTATAGAGAGCAAAATATACCGGCCGATAGAAGTGGGCAAAACAAGACGCCACATTAAATCAAATTTTTGATCGCGACTGTCTTCAAAGGAAACGGTTCCAAAATTTGCAACCGCAAATCACACCAAGAATAAAGGGAACGATATACGTTAGTACCTATGGTACAATACTGCAAAAAATTAAACTGAAAGCCTGATCACTGCGAGGAAAATGTGAAGCGTGTAATGTACTGATTTATTTGTTGCTTCACGGTCCTACATGAAACACAAGTACATAACTGTAGGGCATGCACGACTGCAGCGCCCCTCCTCTGCGAACCGTCTGTCCTTACTGCGTCCCATTTACTAAAACTCAAAGCAAAGGACCTTTGGTTTTATCCCCAAGCAGGAGATCTACTTCACTACTCCTAACCCCCTCCCCCAACATACATATTTACGAATATAGAGCTATATGGTTGTTGCAGCAACAGTAACACATGTGTTTGATTGAATTACAAAACAGTGAGAAAACGAGTTTGTAAGTATCAGACCAGCAAAATTATGGAATCCCATCTGGCTTATCATTCCATTGATATCAATGCTGTATGCTATACAATGGTCAACCCAGGTTTGCTTGAAAGCAGTTTACAATATGATTCCTCTAAGTAGAAACGTGTGATATCCTACGAATTGAAGCAGAAATGGTTTATTCTTTTACTAGACAGGCACTAGCTTTTAAATACACCAGAGAAAAATATATTTTTCTTTTCACCAAAAAGCAAATAATTTTGTCATTCATCCAAACTTTTAGCATATCATCCTGACTACAGACCCCAATTAGCATTCTTGATTTAAGCAACTAGACCAATGTATTACTTTCTAGTTTTACATGTTTGTAAGCCCTGTGCATTTTGTTCCCAAACTAGCCTATCAATCAGCACTTCTTAACCCTTTTCATAGAGCCGCAGAAAATGCGGAAACCTAGAAAGAAATCTAGAAAAAAATCATCCTCCTTTTGATTTCTTCCTGCTTAATCATTTCCTCCTTCTTCTTCATTTCATCCTTCATTTCCAGTTCTTCCTTCTCCTTCAGTTCCTCCTTCTTCTTTAGAACAAGTCACCGTATTTTATGTGTACTTTGAGGACATAAATACATCGGACATTCTAGCTTCCTCCTTTCTGATTCCATGGGAAAAGTTCTCCATAAAACCCAGTTTTCGGTAGTCTACAGTCTGGCATCCTTCTTACGTGGGCTGCCCATCTGAATTGCAGCGCGGTCAGGTGTGTTTCATTTTCGTACTGCTCAGCTTTCTCCATTACTTCTTAATCAGATATTTGAACTTGCTATTACATTCAAAGAAGTTGACGAAGGTTTCTCAACTGAGCTCTGGTTAATTTCTTAATATGCCTTCGATAAAAGGTCATCATCATTTTTATGTACATCAAAAATTGAAGAAGTACTATATTGTACGTATTTATTGAAGTCTTCATCTTTGATGTCATGCATTGACCTGATACGCTTATGCAAAGTAACAAAGACCTCATGAATTCTCTTGTCAACTTCTAGGATACCGAAGGAAGGAGTTTGCGGTCTACAATGCAATTCCATTCATCAAGATATTTGGGATGGGAATGGAATGATCACTCTAATGTGGTGGTTGACAGATAAGTCGTATTTCTGCGGGAAAACGGGCAATAATGCGCAGGGAAAGTGATGACGTCACAAATGAAAAATTATAAAAATAGTACAGTCTGACTCCAGATATCGAAAGCCAACCTTGGAATAGGCTGTTTCCCAAAGTAGCAGACATGTAGTGTATATAGACTTTAAATTAGAGGCGTTTGAATCTCAAAAATCTCTGGTCAGAACTCTGTTAATATTCCTTGGTTCCTTAAGTTGGGAACCAGCATTAAATAATAGGGTCTTGTTAGAGAGGTTCAAAACTTTAAAACCTGATATCTCCGTTTTGGAAGAAAAGGGCATCACTCTCAATTTTAGCCATTGACGTTTTCACTAATAGGGTAACATGAAAATTCGGGTTTTTCCCCTTAATTCAAATATTTTCAAAATCGTGACGTCACACTTTCCCACCGCATTTCTTGCATTCTACAATCACTTCAAGTCATATTGTAGGCACCCTTAACTACATTAGAGGTCATGATTTCCTTTCCAACAGCTGTAAGGTATAACGAGAAACATATTCGTGGCAATAGCACAAAACCATTTAAGCTTTGTTTCTAAAGATAAAACATCACTCAAGATCCAAAACACCGGGCAAGAGCTAAGCAATCGTGCACAGCGTCAGTCTTGTTATCTTCGTGTATGTTGAATATTCTTGAAGATTCAAAGTTTCATAACCATGGTCCACAAACACTGCTGCTATGGTAGGTTTCTCAGTTACTGGAGACAATTTGATCGGGATGAAATGCAAGAAGGGGTCTTTGTCATAGCTTTTCCCAAGCCAGGCAGAAATCGACAAAAACTTTAGCGCTGGTTTGGAGCTTATTCTGTTAAGGGCTGTACGGAGCTGAGTGTCAACCAACACACCAATATCTAAAAATATCCGATAAAGATCCGAATCAGAAATTTCCTAACCCTACCCAGCAAATTTTGTGGTTACTCAGGTAAGTCTGTTGGCAGTTACTTATTTTTGTTACAGAGCTTTCTTCAGTAGTGCAATCCGATTGAAACTCGCCATAGCCGACCTGCTGATGTGTATGTTTGTGTTTTCTTGATTTCCTGCCAAGATAGTCACGAGCATCTGTGTACATTACACTTACTACGCTGAGAATCCTTGTCTCTGTTATTTGCTCATCGATACATTACTTGTTTCACTCTTGCCTTTTACTGCTCTGGTATTGCATAGCCATGGAGGATTTGCTCTGCTGTTGAATGCCATTACTTTACATTTAACTCAGCAACCAACAGATACTTAATATTAATGGGGCACTGAAACGCTAACCACGGCCTTATTTTTCTCCTATCTGTTTAATTTCGACTGAAAGATTCCCCAAAAGAAGGCGATCGCATACAGAGCAGTCTCAACCTCCAACCAAGAGTAAGAAGCTGAAGACAGCTGCTAGCTCGTCGATCTGAGTTTCTGCGAGTGTGGACACTCCTTCTGTAAGTTTGACAGCAGAAGGCAACGGAAGTATCATACACGCGGAGGTAAAACATTCAAAAGGCACAGACTGTATCTACCGGCAAACGACAGAGTTAGCACAACAGCTTCAACCTTGCCCCGTCAAATCACCTTTGGTGTTGCGTCATCGGTAATGTGACGTCACACAACAATAAATGGGTTTGTGCTATACACCACCTTGCGTCACGCCACGCCCAACCTCAAATTAATGAGTTATAAAATCGCGTCAGTTGCATATCAACGTAAGCGTACGGGCCAATGTGAATGTATGGGGTGTAATTTTTGCACCCGAGGTTTCGATCAAAGGTATTCGGGTAAATTCGAATTGGGCAGTTTCAGGTTAGGTTTTACTTTATCAAAATAAGGGAATATCGCTAATTTGGGCGTTTATTACCAGGTTTTGCGGAACATGAGCGATCATTTTGCCCAGATTTCGACTTTCCAGACCTGTTGGGGGGCGAGTGTCCCACCGTGCTTCCCCGTCCTAGACGCCTATGCATATGAAGGGCGTTTGGTTACGAGATCAGATAAAGCGTTTTGAGATTTGATTAAGGAAGCTTCCCCTAGTGATAAGGTAAAATTGCTATTCAAGATTTAAGTTGATTAAACAACAAAGAAATGAATAAACAAAAATAAAGTCAATTAAAGAAATGTTTTTTACTTTCGATTTATTCATTAACTGATAATCCCATTTAGGTAAAGCGGTCTACATGCAACTTTAAAAATTTCTATGTTGAACCCCTATTTTGCAAAATAAACATGTCTGAGTACATGACCAATTGTGTAGAGCATCGTTAAATCATATAAAATACAAACACCTACGTATACAAATCAGAATTACACAAATCGATAAAATACTGTGACGTGAACATTATGAAATAAATATGAATCCTAAAATATTCTGCGGCCATTTAATGCGAATACAAAATGTTCAACACCTAAAATGGTTTGAAAATTCAATAACGTCCATCTTATAGATTTCACATCTAACACAACATCTGTCAGCCTTTCAACAACTGTCAGCCTTCAACAACTGTCCGCTGGCAAGAACTGTTAGATGGCAAGGACTGTCATCCTTCACCAACTGTCTATGGCATCAACTATAAACATCAACTATAAGCTGTCAACTTCAGTCAGCCCCCCAAAAGTAAGTCAGCAACAACTGTTTGATGGCAACAACTGTCAACCGGCATTAACTATCAGCTGTCAACATCAGTCAGTTGGCAACTTCAGTCAGCCGCCAAAAATGTCAGCCAGCAACAACTGTTAGATGGCAACAATTGTGAACTGGCATCAACCGTCAGCCAGCACCAGCCGTCAGAAAAACTTAAGTGCCACTTATAACGTTCCTGATAGGCAAGCCTCAAACCAAAGCCTGTACAAAATACGGATTACAAACTGTAAGCTCGCTGGCAAGCACCAGGATATTGGGCGCGCCATATGCACTAAACGTCCCATGGGGCACCCAACAGTGGGGCCTAAGACGTACTTTGGGGAATTGATACTGCATCATTGCGAGGGCTGTTTTGCACATGTTCAAGTCCGTAAAATATAGTTGTTATGAGGGCCTTTCCCTGGTTGTAGCTTTAAACAGACAGACGGCGTTACCTCTGAGATATATTTTTCATAACACTGCATATGCTTATCAATTTAAACCCTTCTACCTAATATTGTTACTTCAGAAAAATTAGCTTGAGTAACCTCTTACCCTACTATGAAACTCCATCGAGTCCCTGCACTGCCATAAATCCCATATACTCCCCTACACTGCCAGAAATCCCATATACTCCCCTACACTACCACAAACCCCGTCGAGGCTCTTGCACTGCCAAAAACCATCGTGGGTTCCTCAGACGGTCATAAATCGTAGAGAGTATCTTAGAACGCGTCAAACATAGCCAATCGCTTAAAGTCCAAAACTCTGGGGGTCCCTTAAACTATCCAAAGCCCAGTAAATCCCTTTCAACGGCGAAAAATCCCTGGTCTCTATTAAGTCCCTCATTCACAACCAGTCACATGGACTGCTGTAAAACACAACGAATCTTTTGGACTGCCCCCAAAACCCAGCACGTTCCTTTACCTATAATAAATCGGTGAAAGACCCTTCAATGACCCTAAGCTTCAGCGAGTCCCTTGCACTGCAAATCCAGCAAATATCTTTGCAGCACACTAAACTTCAGGTGTAAAGTTGAGTACTACATACAGATGATACTCAAAGCATGAGTTAGGCGCAAAAAGCCTGGCTTTTTTGGCACATATAGGTGTAATGACATAACTAGTTCATATAGAAATAAACATCTCTAGTTTCCATCCATTTCCTATATCAAATATTAATGACACTGACATTACGATGGAAGAAGGGGGTACGTGGTCCATTTTCTAAGGTACAATCTGTTGCTCTTTTCGACTACAGGGATGGGGTCTGAAACTAGCACTTTTCAACAACAAAATTAAAAGTATGGTCCCATCATCATGTTACTCGCTTGTGACACATACAAATGCCAAATATAAACACATGCACTTGCCGATAAAATAAAGGGTAAAATCTAACAAGAAGTTCTAATTAAAAGATTTTGGCCTTGGCGGCCTTTGACGTAAGTCTGTAAGGTAAGGAAACGTCCTGCATGAAACCTATTACAGCAACGTGTTGCTAGTGCGAGAGATCGGATAGTACATCAATTCCTCTAACTTGGTCACTTGGGGCTGCTTCATTTACGCGTTGGGAAATGGAAGTGTTGATCCGGAGAGAATGCAAACGGGGGAAAGAGGGCAGGGATCTGTGCCAAAGTTTGTGATTCGGAAACAGAGAGATGCCGTAGACCGTTTCCAGTTAAGTATGCTGGTGAATAACATTAGTTTATTCTACAAGAAACTATTAACAAATACACCTCCATGGCACAGGTAACCTACTGGATTGTGCTTAAAGAGTTAAACTTTAAACAGAGTCACTTCATTTAACTCCCGCGTCCCCCTCGTCCCTTCTCCTAATATCTTAATTTTTGACAAGCGCATGAGGGATCTCCATAACCAAGCTAACAATACCTGATTAACGGCAATATAAACATGGGCGCTGGGATAACTCTATACAAATATTACGTAGGATTTGACTTTTTGAATCATCGCCAAGGACGACATAAACAAGAGGTGAAACGAGTTGTACCATCCATAACGAGTTGTGCGATCCATAACGGGTTGAAACCTTAATTTTAATGATACTTCATGATGTTATACAGATAAGGTAGACAGAAGACTAACAAACGTAAAAAAAATTGCATTTGAACTTTGCAATACAAAACAACCGAACTACGGCTTCAAGACATTTAAAACAATAAGCGGATTTTAATGAGGCCTAAGGTTGGAGGTAAGCCATATTCCTAAAATGATAAAGCCACGGTCAATTTGTTACCCTAGCTTATGTACCATAAGCATTGAGGGGGTCATAACAAAAAGACAGTGCTACTGCTGGTTGTTATGCAACATTCTATAAAAAGAAAAGCTACTGGCTGATGTCAGTTTATCTAAATCATCCTGACGACGGTCCGACTTGTTTCTTCGTCTCCATGACAATGACTTGTGACTGACAGTTCCTTCATTGAAAACGTTATTTTCTTGCACTGAATGTAAACGCAGCAGCCGATCCTCTAAATACTCCAGTTCCTCAACCATCGCCTTTTGTTGTAATGCTAAAGATAGTTCTCCACCCAAATCCTCTCCCGCATCAAACTTTGGGAGCCATCGTAAGAAATAGCCTCTCCAAAACTCGTTATCAACAATTGGTATCTCTGGGAGAAGATGCTGCTTCTCAAGATTAAGCTCGTCTGAGGGGATATCGGGGTTTGGGAACACTTCAGATGACGTTTCTGAGCCCTGGCCTAACTCATGATCAATGCTGAAGTTTGAAAATCCACTGTCATACCCATTCACCTTATTAGAGGAGGCCTTCTCCTTTAAGCATTGATATTCTTTCTCAAGCGAGCTGATTTTTACCAAGGGGTTAACGAACGTCTTTTCGAACAAGAAAGAGGGGACTTCGTTACTCAGAAAATCCCAAAGGGTCTCCAATGTCGAATCTTGCGCCAGTTGCTTCCTTTGGAATTCTGAGTTGAATAAGAACGTGTCAAAAAGGCATGCGTACAAACTATCAAGCAGCATTATCAAGAAGTTCTCATTGTACTCAAAGTACGTAGGATTCTGCGCAACCAAATTTCGAAGGCAGTTTATAAAAAGTACGAAGACGGGAGACTCTTCGATATTAACACTTGCATCATCTCCATCGTTATCAGTTGTTTCCGTCTTCACTGGCTTTATTTTCTTGCTGGATCGACTATGCAGGTGTGCTACCCGGTCAAGGAATTTATGCCCTTTAGCCACCCAGCTTTTTTGGATCAGAGACTGTAATCCAAGAATTGTTCTGAAAAATGGATCTAGACTTATTTGAACTAATGAGGATACTAGACAAGTGTAATCCCGTCCAACTGGTTCCTGAAGAATTACTGGACTCTTATCCTCTGTGATAAATTTTATTACTTCCAATGTACATTTGAGACCTGCCTGGACAAACTCCAACCATCTGGAAATAAATGAAGATGAATGGGTTCTAAAGTAAATGAAACGAACTTCTTAAAGTATCTACCTTCTAATCAGAGCGCTACAACAAAACTAGAACAACAGACGGTAACTGATTCTTTATTCGTAAAAATAAGTATATTGGTACTTTTTGATAAGTACAGATGATGATTATGATGATGATGATGATGATGATAGTTATGACGATAATGATGAGAAAGGTGATGATAATGATAGTAATGACGATAATGATGATAACGATGATGGTAATGTTGATGATAGTAAACATAATGATGATGATGATGATGATGATGATGATGATGATGATGATGACGATGATGATGATGATGATGATGATGATGATGATGATGATGATGATGATGATGATGATGATAACGGTAATGTGTACGATAACGATTTTAATGGCAATTATAATTATTCGGTTTTATGAGATACACTACCTTCTCTTGGCGGTACCTACACGCATGAGGCTTTATTAGGGCACAGAGAACTTAAAGACTGAAAGCCCTTTCTACCGTCTTCAATGGCCCTTTGGGGAATCGAACCCTGCCTATCTGCTGCAGAGGGATAGTGAACTATTCATTTGGGTCAAGGGGGTTCTTCGAACATACTAACCCTCCGAATCCAGCTTTGGATATTTTTCTTACCTAACAATTTCAGAGTACAGGACTGGATTCCCAAAAGTCCCACGCGCAGGTAACCTGTCCCGGAGGGGAGTACACTGCGTAAAATTGCTTCGGAGCTCCTATCTATAAACTAAGGGCATAGAATACAAGTGTGCTTAACATATTGCCAAACTATACATATGCGTGTGTACCATGAGGTTGTGAAGGGAAATTGGGTGCCACAATCCAATTCCTGTAAAGGCGAACAAAGCGCTTCTGCCCCTTCGAATCTAGTAAAATCTAGATGCAAACCACTAATGTCTATGGATGTGCACACAGTTTTATACATGGACCCATCATGATTTCAACACAAAAACATACCATTCAGACATTTAAAAAGGCTATCTTTCTGGCACCATGAAAGATCTGGTCTTGCAGCTCACCTTGAGTTTTCTACCTTGCTCAGCCAATTGGCATCGGATGACCAATAATCTTCACTAGATCGACAACAGCACGTCTTTCGAAGCGAAACGAAGCCTTGCTGTAGTTCTTGTATTGTCGGGAAATACTCCATAACAGATACGATTTCAACTTTTGGCGTCTTATTAGTCCCAGAGCATGTATTTTGGAGAGTGGAAACTATCAACTGCGGGTGGCCGATACTCTTGTCATGAGTAGTACTATAGAAGGCGGAACGGCTATGGGAAATAGCATTAAATTTCAAAGCAGTCAGTCTTTACATTAGGAAACATCTACACAAAAATATACAAAAAACTTCCAGTCTAATGAACAAATCTTATACAAGGCAAATATAGTGGCGACTCGGAAATGTATGTAACCAATAGAACGAGTACTGGTCGATGCTTTTATCGATAACGCTCTTTGCAGCTTCACCCTATCCCAAACAAGTAGGGGGGCAATTGTTGACTGTGACTGTCTTCTGCTACAAATTCTCTGTAACAACAAAACTTTTTAAGCATCTTACAAACATCTATATGTGATCAGTTTGGCATAAAAAGATTTTCGGCCGCCGTTCACATGCTAGGCTATGACATCATTTTAATATAACACTAGTTTAGCATTTTTCAAACTTTGCAGCAGCCTTGTTCCGTTTTGAGCAGGTTTCCTTACGGAAAGGTTGAGTAGTGTTTACAACGAATAATCATGAACTATCAGATTCAAATCCAAAATCTTGTTTCCCATTCCCTCAGCTGACATCGTGAGTATTATTGATGACGTTATCATAAATCCATGACATGAGCATATTCTAAGAGTAACTAAGGGCCCAAAGATCGTCCTAAAATAGTGCATGTTTGCAAAAAAGGCCCCACCTTTTTGGAACAAACAAAAGCTCCCCTCAGATCGGCCTAAAGATGTATTGATTCATTTTTTCAGACATTAATATGAGTATAAAGAGGAATAGAGCTATGACAACTCAACTAGCAAATCAATTAGCAGAGCTATACAGTGGAACAACACTAAAAGATACTAAAGGGCTCGTTATTTAAGTTGGCAAAGAAGCTTTGACTCTACCACCGCAAAGGCTCTCTGGAACAAATATGCCTGCTCAGCCATGAGAAAGACAGTGGCAATGAGCAAGGATAGAAAGAAAACCGGACCCACCAAAGTTAAGACTCTACTAACAGTGGCAAAATGTCCTGGTTCGCAGCACGTACAGGAGTCGTAGACGTTTTCCTGTCAAGGAATGCACTAATCACGATAATTCGAATGCGGAGGCAGAGTTTTAGGAACTATGTAGTTGCCATTCTGTCGGGATAAACTTTTTACGAGAGAATTTCGGTTCTCAATTCCAGATCTCTATCACAAGAAGCGAAGCATGGGAGCATGAAAGAAGTAAAGGAAGCTAGCAAGTACGATTTAATTTAAAAGAAAAATGAAAGCCTAGAGGAAGGTGAGCAAATAAGGAATGGAACAGACAAGGTCAAGTCACGAAAGGAAGCAAGAAAGATAGGAAGGATAAATTGAGTACAGATAACGGAAGAAAGAGGAAAACAAAGGATTAACTGAGATAAGAAAGCATCCAAATCAACAGCTACAATTCCCCACCGCTGTTTTACCCAAACTTTTACTGGGAAGAAGTCGAAATGAGTACCATACCATTACTGTTATATTTTTTATCTAATATACATACCTCCTCAAATTTCACAAGACATGAACACCATCTCATGATGATTTGCTGGTTCTCCATTGGATTAGTCTAATACCCAAGATAGTTCTGCTGTAGCTACCTTAACAATATGGTAGTAATGTTTACTTGGTAATGATAATCAGCGTCACTCATACATTTCAACTTTTAAAAAGCCATGTGATATCTGAAGCGCACAATGCAAACCTACCTTGGTCTCAGGCTACCACTTGTCAGAAGTGGTATCCCATGATTCGCTTCACACCATTCCCATGTAGGTAACCGTCCATCTTCATAAAACTGCGAGAGCATGTGTATTTCCTCGTCCGGTAATTCCACAGGGAATACGTTTAATTCTGGCAATGTCTTGCTAAACGAGAAGCCCGAGTTTACTTGACTAACTCGCCAAAACTTCTGTGCTCCCTGACTGGTAAGAAGCAATTCGTAATCTTTACTGTGACGAAATGTGTGAAATGCACGTGTTAAGGAAGGACTGTTTGATTTAAACTTACTACTGCAGTAATCAAATGCAAAAAGGCGTGGCACAGTGTCTGGAAAGGCGTGGTGAACAAGGGTGCTCATAAAGTTCCTTTTCGCATTGGAACAGAGTGACATATCAAATTGTATGATTCGAAAATCTTTACAAACTACTTCCAGAATGTCATATTTTGATGAAGGGACTTTATTGCTTAGTTTCTAACCCTTCTATATAGCCAAAAATGAGAGAAAAAGATATGATCCTTGAGAATGGGTAATGGGGTTAAGATTGAACTCCTGAGTAAGCAATTGTTACATTTAGAAAGGGCATAAAAAAAGGCATTGAGAGGTGTGTTCACCTTATTTGTAGGTCAGTAATATAACCTGCCCCAAATTTGCCCCATTATTCTGCATGTTATGAAATAAGATTTGTTTCCTAACCAAATTTTAAGAAAAAATTTTAGTTTTTGCTATCTTGGAATGTAGTTGAGTTAGTTGAATGAAACTTTCAGTAATGAATCCAGGGCCAAAAATATATTCTGGAAAGGTATTTCCAAGGTACTATGTCAACCCTTTTTTAGTTTCTGTAACTTAGAAATTTATCTAATTGACAAGTCTATTATCTAGGCTACTGGAATTTTGACAAAACAACATTATACCTTGATTTTCAGTTTTCAGCCTCTTTGAGTTTGAGGAGTTTGAAGTCACATGGTATCAAATTTAAAGTAAAAAAAAAAAAATAGTTTATTGAGAGAAACACAATATTAATCATAAAAGAAAAAAAAGCAAAGAAAAGGTCAAGTTAGTTAAGCATCAGATGACCAAATTCACAATCAAATAGAAATAATCTGCTGTAAATCAGTCAAAGGGCTGGAAGATCTCCCTCAATCTGGCCGGGATGGATGGATGCTAAGTATTTCACCCTCGGAAAATGGAAGGCTCCATCCTTGTTTTTTGCAGGCATATCATACTCAGGAAGCTGTCAGAAGAAGGAGCAGCTACCTCCAATACTACAAAATTAACCCATGAAGAACTTTGCAATGAACCAACATCCATCCTGGGTTTTTGGTGGATAATTTTAATCTGTTTTGGCTGCTGCCTTGATTAACAGAATAAGAGTGCCAGAGCTTGTTGACTAATCAATTTCCTTTTCAGACTCACTCTCTCATCTGGATGTGTCAGTCATGTCAGACTCACCGCTTGAATCTTCTACATATGTGATGCATTTCCCTGGTGTGATGCTAAGACTTTAGTGCATGATCATAGATTTGTCAAACCTGTAGACTTGCAGGACATCCAGTAAAGCTTTGCTGATATTGTCCACAAGCTCTTGTAGAGTTTCTTGAGTGAGAAGCGGATGGTCTTGGATGACTCTAGAACATGATAAGTGTTTGACAAACTCATTCTTTAGATTGTCTTTTCTATTTGATGCTACACTCTCAAGGAGTAGCTTCAGAAGCTAGGGGGATTTGTCTATTCTTACTGCAGTTTCTTTTAGGCTGTGTATTTTGTAATCATCAAGTATTTTCCTCTACACTCTTTTCATTGGGGCAAAAACAAGCAGCATCAAGAGGTTGCAGTATACTTGGTGCCTTTCATAGAAGGAATACAAAGTAAATGTTGTTTTCCCTACAGACTTTCAACATTTTAGCAGAAAAGTGGGGAGAGAGGTTGTCACACAAAAAGACTTTCACCCCTGTTCTTTTATTTAGGTAGGGGAGTGCTGGTGACATGAGTCTTTCTTCAAAAATTTCACTCACAAACCATCCTGACTAAGATGCAGCCTACCTAGCTCCTATAGGGCTTCCTGTTCACCAAGAGCTAAACATGCCTTTAGCTTTATAGCACACAACTGTTGAAAACAGTTTGCATTCTGCATTTCCACCTATCATCAGGGCTATTGCTCCCTTTGTTTCATTTGTTATTCTGGAGGGGGATTTGGCATCTCTTTTCACAATGCACTTCTCTTTTTCTGGGTTTTCTGTTAAGTTAGTATCTCATGGTAATTTCAAATATTTGAAAAGCCACATGCTGAATGGTCCCCACTTAAATTGTCATAGTACTCCTTCAGTGCTTCAGATGAAAGAAAAACTCTTTTTTTGGAGTAGTTTGCTATGGTTCTCAATCAAAGATTTGAACAATCTTTGACCTAGAAAAGAATTGATAAAGTCTTTCCACCAATACTGTTCTTAAAGCAATCTACTACTTTTCCAATTGATGCAAGATTAACTTTTAACTATGAGTTTCAGCTCAAAGCAATCACCCCCTTGGCACATATAAACAAATGAGAGACAATGGCTTCTTCCTTTAGCCCTGTCAAGAAAGTTGGTCTTCCCACCTTTTTATTGTGCTCTTTGTTCATTTGGTAGGAAAGAGCACCCAAAGGAATCCTGTATGTGTCCTACTTTTTCCATCACTTCTTCATCATAACTGGCATACTTTCTTGCATTCACTGGTTTTGTATACTGTATGTTCTGGGTATTGGCAAAAATTCTTTATTAAGAATTTGAACAACATTGAACAACAATAACAAATCCATGTGGCTGCACAAATTTGAACCCTGGATAAATATATATTAGATTGTGAGATAAAACTGTTTTTCTTTATTTTTTGCATTATCCCTAATCTTGTGTTACCCTAAGTGTTAATTTAAGGGACCTACCACAGCGCTGTGATTGATATATTTATACTTTTGGGCCATTCATTCTATTTTCAATTCTCCAAGGAATTGCTTATCTTCCCGTTCTTCATTATTTTAATTATACAGTGTTGCTGGTCTATAGTTG
>JAAAKL020001191.1:0-32578 GCA_010016065.2 Carybdea cf. marsupialis auct. non (Linnaeus, 1758)
CATCAAAGTAAAATGTGCATATGGGGGCACACAACGGATTTTGCTTCTGCAGACTGTGGAACGGGAAAAAGAAAATTTGAACCCAGCCAACCCCCCCCCCCCCCCCCGAATCTGCTTTACCTTCCCCCACCGCTGCATATGTATCATCATTTATCTCTATATATATTACGTTAACCCTTTTGAAAAGATTCAGGGGAAATAAAACAAAACGTCATCACCAAGATTTTGAATCCATACTCCAACTCTCTATGCATTCGCGACCTATGGCTCTACCAATTGAGTTATGGTAACCCCGATGATAATCGAGTCTATTTCTCCACTAGCCACTTACCTCGGAGCACTCTTTAATTGGACATCGACATTGACATCGACATCCACCTCGACGCAATTTGGGAGACAAGCCTCCCTGCACTATATTCCTTGAAAATAATAGCCCTCATCTGGCCCATCAATGTGTACAATTCTCATTTGGTGTTACGAATTATAATCGCGGATTTAAAATGATAAGTTTGGTGATCCTTGTATTGGCATAATTCGAAGGTATCTTTTCAAACCTCATAACATTAATCCTCTTTTCCGGGTTATACTATGTTATACACTTACAAAACCCTCCTGACCTTACAAACATGGTGTCATTGCAATTCAATACACATTTGTCTCACATCTGTTGACTGCTTGACTTCCAGACACTTTCTCATAATCAGCCTTTAGTGGGAAGCTGTAAGGACAAGGCTTTTATGGCTAAATGTAATCACTGCAACTCATTGTTGTATACATGGAACATCATCTAGAACTGAAAAGTGGAAGGAAGGGTATCTTCTCAAGAAGTAGGTGCTTGAATTTCAAGTCAAATACACCCCGCAGAGCAACTAGCAATTCAGCTGGTAGTGTTTAACATCATCGTAGATTACTTTATACTTTATAAGTCTACTTAGACGATCGTTCGACCGTGACGCTTTTCAACTTTCATGTAATAAAAAGAAAGGAGCCATTTTTGAAAAATCGTCGAGATCAGTGGGAGCTTCTTCGTCTTGTTAAAGTTATCATGTCTTTCCTATTTAACACTATCTTAAATGTAAGCACTTCCTTGCTATGTTTCTCTATCAAGTCTGTTACGTACTCCTTGAGCGCCTTGCAATTTGTGAAGGCTCACATTGTTATTATTTGCTTTACAACATAGGTTAAATTTGCAATCAATCGAAACATGACTCACATTATAGTCATAAATATTAATTTAAGGTTCATGAACTCTACAGTACGTTTTCCATTATTTGTCAACAAACCTATCTACAACGAACGCTTCGAAGCTCAACTATTACTGGAGTATGGAATATTCTGGCCGCTCTATGTAAAATGAAATAGCGGTTAGATGGAAACTCTTTTAGCGATCATTATGAATTCCCAGTTTCCATAAAGCTTCTATTTTATCGTCTTAACCATCAAATGATAACAACAGATTATCTATGATCGAGCTTTTTCTTCCTGTCACCACAAATAGTATCGTGTAAAAGAAGGATTTAATTGACCGAAAAACTTACATAGGATTCAATTTCGTTACTGGTGACAGGAGGGTCATCTAAATATCAATTTAATTATAAGGACTTTGTTATCGCAGTTCTTGTTTTTTCAATATATGTGAGAAATGTGTTGATTGTTTTGATATTACTTTCTGACAAATTGCGACTGTGATGCTATATTTGATATCGTTCTAAACTTTCTTGGCACAATCCCTCTGAAAACAGGAATATTCAAGTAGATCAATATAATACAATAAACGGAGGGCTTTCTACTTCCATTCGTGCATCGTATTAAGTGATACGTGATTATAAGAGATGAGATATAGTTAAAAAATTGACAAAATAATCGGTATCAGATGTCAAAAAATACAGCAGTAGTAGAAAATTTGTTTTGACATTAAAGTGCTAGGATTTCTAAGCATAAGTTCACTGCGTACGTACGTTTGTTCCAGTGATAAAGGGGATGCAAAGTTGTGGCTTACTTGTAAAGATTAATCTTCCCCTTTAGTTATAAAAACGCTGCACTTAAAAAGGTTGCTGTGAACTTTCTCGGAAATATATAAGGTTTTTTATGGCTTTGCAGAATAGCTTGTAACTTATCTGAAGACACTGCATGCATCCAGAAATGTGTTTGAAATGGATCAAGGTGAACAGCTATTAGGTGAACCTCGTTTTCGTTTGTTACATTGTGCAACAAAATTGATAAACGCACCTCTTGACCTAGTTTCTGGTCTGGAAAGAGAGGAAAGTGAATTTCGAAACATGGCGCCCAATGAGATATAACCAAATGCCTTTACATATATTTTTCCCCATGCTAATTGTTAATGTAAACATGCACTATTTACTTCAGAATATCAACGAGGCTTGTGTCAAGGAAATATTGAGATCTAAAAATTAGAAGCCTAAATTTACCTGATGTCTCATCCTCTATTGCTTCACCATTTTCCTGCACATTTTTAGTGGTGCTATTTTTCGCCCCTTTGAAGTCTAACGACTCTTCCACCGGATTATCCATTGCAGCGACGGCGCTATAATCGCTATCCTGGTCTATGGATGGAAATTTAAGGCCATTTGTATCTTCTTCTTCAGAGGAAGCACCGTCAAGCGGTTGTGCTACTCCATTGACAAAGAATATCCCATTAACCGCTAAATCAGATTCGGCTGGGATACCCGCTGTGGATGAGTTGTACATCATTTCATTTAAAGAGCGATTCTGTGAAGGAGGAAGATCAATGTTTGTCTTAGTATTACTTAACGGAACTCTTAGTTTTGAAACTTGTTTATCACTTTTGTAGTTGCTTGTAAGACTTTCAATTTTATCTACAGGTAAATAGTCAAAGAGGCTGTTTAATCCCTTGGCCGGATATCCAGATCCATTCACATGTGATATTATCGGTAACGTGGACTTCTTGCTTAATGTCGCATCCTTTTCCTGTATATTTTTCTTATTGCTTTTATTTATAATCATTCGCAGTAATGATTCCTGCTGTAGTGGATCTCCTTTTTTGCTGTAAGTTCTCGATCTATCCGATAGACTTGATATAATAATTCTAGAAGGATAATTGCTGTCGTGATCTCTCTCATATTTGTCTTGCAGTGTTTCCGTCCCTGGTTCCGTTTCCAAGTCCGACATTACCAATCTGCATGCTAACAAAATATAACCTATAATATTATATAACATGGTAGTATGTTCTAATTATTTATGAAAATCAGGAATCCTATATTTGCAAGACAATAGCTTGAAAACATATGGCTAACTACATTCGTCGTTGTTTATAATGATAGATTCTTAATTTTCCTACAATTGACTTCATTTCCTAAGTTCTTTAAAATTCGCTAACGAACGCAATTTTTGTCATAAAAAGATCATTTCTCGAGGTCGTATCATAACATACATAGTGCCCTTGTACTCTTCCGGCGAAGTTAGACGGACAGGTCAATTAGCCGTGACAGTAGGTACTGCACTCAAAGACCATGAAGAATAGAGAAATCGGCCATGTGCAACGGGATTCATAAAGAATCAGTGCAAGGCACGCTGGGTGTAAAGCAAGGCACGAGCTTTTATCTATTAGGTGGCATACCTGCTATTCATGATCTAAGAAAAGCCTCTTGTTTTAACTAGGGAGGATCGCAAATTTGCAGATAGTAAATGTTGAAATGCTTAGTCTAAGTCAAAGCCTTTAAATATTCAGTCTAGTCGAAGTTTGCAAGTCATCACCGGAGCCTGTACTAAGTTGTTTCAGAATATCCACAAGAAGCTAGCCAGAAAGATTGCGTAAAGAAACGGAAAACAACTAAAAATATCTGAGTTCGTCTAAAACATGAACACTTGCCATTTAATAAACTCTACTACCAAGGGAGAGAGATATGGTGGGGCCAGTTAAACGGTGATATGTTTTTTCACGATAATTTTGGCGCGCGGTAAGCCTTCCTTGTAAACCTTGATATCATTAATACACTGAGACCATAAACGTTGATTTTAAAAATCAAAGAAGTGTTCTTACTCTTATCAGGGCCATAGTAGCCATGAGGCTGGGGGCAGGTATCCCTTATTTTTCCCCCAGATTATTGTCACGTATGTATCCACGATATAGATTTTGTTCATTTTAACACTGGCCTATCCCCCTTCCTCCCCTCTGGTACTTGTAGCATATGATAAGAGTACGGTAGCTTCAAACATTTTTCTCTCAGTTCTAAATTTTGCTTAATGTGCTGAACACAGCAATGGCAAACTAGATGTCTACTTGGTATGTCAAAGATCCAATAGCTTGAGACATCCATTTTAATGACAAACAGCTAACAAAATAATTACACTAATTTTGGAAGTGGGAACTAAGTGATCTCAGCAAAACAATTTCACAGAAAATATGTGTACAAAGTACGTCGAAATAAAATATTTCTCTGACAACTGCATATCACGCTACCACGAGATGTTTTGTTATATTCTTATTTGTATCTCTGCTTTCATTTCGTTAGATTCATGTTTAAGTATCACCATGTCAGAATCTTTGCATCCAGCTACTTTTAGCCAGTATTACTGCTCATTAGTGTTGATCACCCATTAATCAGTAGAAGCACAGGCTAAATGCAGACACTTTGCCAGGATCTTAGTATTAGAATGGCAAATGTAGTTGAGAACAAAATTTTATGCTTGTTCAATATACGATGTACCAGCGCTACATCCTTTTGACGTGCGATGTTTGGGACTCTTACCGATGTTGGAGGGGTACTTGTCCCTCTGTTCCCAATGGTTACGTGACTGGTGAAATGCATTTAATTTTTGGTTTTCCATCATGATGCAGAAAACAATTACTAAAGTCTCAAGCTCATTGATTTAATTTCGTTATTTGTTCTGCCTCTTTGTGATGGTAAAGCAATCTATTCCCAGGCACTGACACACAACACGTTATGTAAAGTTTTTTAGGCAATTTAAGCTTGTAAAATTGAGAATATATATGTAAGTACATTTTCATTCGTCAATAGTGTCACCACTGCTCAAAAGCCACGTTTTCTCCTGGTTTAGTTAGAGAAAATCAAGAGATTATGTGCTTAATGCTTTTTTAGGTAAATTTCAACTCGAAAAAGCCTGCTATAGATTAAAGGGTTAACCGTGTCTTTAGTTTTAAGCGCTTTCAAAGTGATCCTTTTCCCCGTCGCCAGACTACCGATTTTCTGATGACTCTTTGTACCGGTCTCTATGGCGATGGAAGACTGGCTGCTTTCAACCACATGTCCAGGAATATCACACTTAGAAAACCTACAATAATCAGCCTGAAGCGACCTAGGGCATTATTAGAAGTCGCCATATGAGCTATCAGCGTAAATTTCTGTTTAGATTTGGCGCTGCAGGGAGGAAAGATAAATCATAATGAACGGACATCTGAAAGAACTGTGACTTATTCAGAAGAGAAAGAAACATATCATTAGAGAGTTCTCAAATATCATGTAGAGAGCATACTTGGAACTAGTTCTTATTTCTAGCCCTTGCTTCGATTCGACGCGCATTCAATTTCAAGAGCAGAGTAGATTTCCAGTAACTCCAACGGAGCATGACAGAGCCAAGTGCTGGGCCACTATAGTCTTTCGGTAGACAATAGGGATTGTGGTTTCCATCTATGGTATACATTTGAAGCTATAGTGAACAGATCACACGAGAAGATCTAAATAATAAGAATCTAGAAAGTTATAGTAAGGCACCTCTCTTATAAATCTAACTTTCTAGCAACAACTTGGAGAGGTTACTTTGTCTATTTTCCTCTGTTGTTACATGGAACCACTTAATAACTTACGTACCACAATGAAAAAGATCAATCTTCTAGAATTTATCACCAGCCATACCAAAAAGAACAAAGTAATGTCAAGGAGGTCTTTTTTGAAGAAATGAAGAAATGAAGAAATGAAGAAATGAAGAAATGAACAAATGAACAAATGAACAAATAAACAAATGAACAAATGAACAAATGAACAAATGAACAAATGAACAAATGAACAAATGAACAAATGAACAAATGAACAAATGAAGAAATGAACAAATGAACAAATGAACAAATGCACAAATGAACAAATGAACAAATGAACAAGGGAATGTATTCTAGATTGAATGAAATAATGACTTCGCCTTTATTTAAGGTCAAATCTGACTTCACTACCCTCCCTCGATAGTCTGCCAAGTGCCCGTTCCTTCCTACCGTACATTAGAATGGCATGAGTGATGACTTGCTGCAGCTTACATATAACGAAATTCCCACTTCCTCCTTGATCCTCTTGCTTTTTAATCAATTTTGATTGACATTTATACCAACATCCGACATCCTCAGCCAGGTGATCAACTGCGACCAGCGATAGTGCGTCCATGCTTTTGTTGCGATAGTTCGTCCATGCTTTTGTTGTGATAGTGTCTTCACTCAGGAGTTTCTGTTTGCTTTATATCAATGTCCGGCAACTTTAATACTTTACTTTCCAACAATCATGGTAAAGGATTTTTCATTACGTCCCTTCTTAGTTTGATGCTGTTCCCAAAGAGATGTTTAGTGCAGTAGGCAACATTTTGTAAATTCAGTATAATTTCAAGAAATTTTTAGGGTAAATGCTGAGGGCCCATAGACAGGTGGTGATTCAACAGCCCCTCTAAATATATTCTTTCTGTGGCTGAGATTTTGTTTCCAAATACAGTAAAGTTCTCAAATGCTTCCCATGTCAAACCAATTTTAGTTTCTAAGTCCTCGCATTGCTGAAGTGTCTCGGATTAAATGTGAAGTGCTATAAATATGGCTGATGACAGCATATCAAAATTAGGTCAGAACACATTAAAATCAACATTAAAGAGAGGAAATCTTGCGAAACAAATAAGGTTTCTTGTTTTCCTTCAGGAACTCTTTCATGGACCACCTGAAGCCAATATTGTCATCTATTGCAGCTTGTCAATTTCTTCGTGTACAATTCTTGTTCGATTAAAGACTCTCTTACTTGTATTTTTGCAATTCAAATATCTCTAATTTTGATCACGTATTCATGATTAGAATAGGCAAAGAATATTTTCAACTGCGTCCCCCTTACCTAAACCATTAACCGAACGGCCCTCGACAACAACTTACATGTTTCTAAAATGCTTTGTGGTCTCAAGGCAACAGATGCATTAATTTCGACAGATACTGTGTTGATTGACAATACCATGTTGGCTGCATCCTGGCACAACATTCATCAAGTAATTGTAACCTCTTGACAATTGTAACCCACCTGTTACAATTTTCTCTAATTAGTGTGGAGGGCGTAAGCCGTAGCCACGATGAGGGCTAATGAGGGCTTTTCATGCAAATTAACCGTTATCAACCCTCCAAATTCTTTGTAAAGATTCAGGCAAAGGCCTTGCAACAACCATAGCCACGAAATAATGCTAAAGAATGAAACAAATTTAGTCAGCTACAGCAAACTGTTTTAACAAAATAAACCAACAGACATACATAAAATGCTTTGACAATGAAAGAAAGATATGTCTGATATCACGATGGACAAATTCTTAAGTGATCATCAACGATTGCGAAGCTGAGAATTCCAACGATACATTCAAGTTGACTCTGCGTGACTCTTATTAAAGCTTCATGATTCAGCAGAAAAGGTCAAATCTGTGCATGTTGTTTCTGTTTCAAAAGGAAAATAGACGCTTCATCTGCTGAACATGCTTGGATTTAGTATTTATTTGAAACTGCAAAAAGTAGAGAATTCTTTTCAGTGCTAAACAGCATTTTTCGCTTAACACTCCTCAGAATACAATATTGTCAAAATACGAAATTGAAGAGTGAATCAAAAAATTCGTTTCACATTCACCAAGTTTTGATTCGACATGCCACAAAACTCAGTCGCTTTTCTAGGTAAAGCGAAATTGCGTGCTTGAGGTACTCTGAATAAAAATTCTAAACAAAACCGCAAACAAGGTTTGCAACCCCTTATGGGCCTCCCGGGACATTCTGCTCATTATGTTCGGGTCTTGTGGCAATATTGACTAATCATTAGAGGCCAGTATGATTTGATTTATAGCCACAGTTATCGCTCTGCACATTCACAAAGTTATGATTTGACATGCTACAAAACTTAGTCGTAACTGAATAGTTACAACGGGATGCTTTCTATTTTGTTCGTCCACGTCAACAAACTCAAGGGGACGTAGTCTTGAGAAATGCTTCCTTATAACCATTCGTATCCATTGCTTTGCCATGATCATCTTCTTGGTGGAAGGGAGAACAGTTGGTACGTGAAGTCCTTTACATGAGATAGCTTTATGTTGTCCTTTTGCCTCTCGTTCACGTGTTGCAATATATGACATGTTACAGAAGTGATATGGAATGATTTGGTAGAGTGAGCTACTCACTTTCTCTCAATACATTCAGGCACTGTTCGTTATTTATGTCCTAGCAGGTCTCGATTGACTGACAGTGTTAGAATTAACAATTCCGTTCTTGTGTAGCCACTCTGTCAATCAGGTCGAAATCGATAGTAAGGACAACTAACAAGTCTCGTATTATAATGTAGGTAAGCGCAGCAAGATGCACTTTTTTGCTCGTAAACCATAGCGTTCAAGAAGTATCTGCCCGCTTTGAACTTGAGATCTAGTTTAGCATTTTGAAATCGTTTACTTGCACTTTTTGTAATTCAGAAGGAGTAATTCCTAGATCATTTGATTTATGAAGAAGAAAACCTGATTTTAAGAGAGTATAGAACAATAAAACTGAACGAAGTAGCGAATCCATTTTACTACTTAAAAGCCTTTTCGTCTGAAACTCCTCAGAGTACAAAATCATCAGAATACGAAATTGAAAAGGGAATCAAAAACTCAAAAAATGAATGATAAGATAAGTTGTGAAGGAAAGGCATTAGTTTTTTAAAATGTTGAGATGAGACTTCCCAGGCTTGCCTTAGAATTTTCTAAATCCTCATAGGAGTGTGCGATTTTTGCGCTTGTGAATATTGGTCGAGCTCACCCCAATTTCAGATTATTGCCCTCTAAAAAGTTTACAACCCTTGCCATGGGCCTGGTTTAGCATCTCAATAATCAGTGAAACTTTGTAAGTGTCTACTTACAATATTTTCACAATTTTTTTTTTCAAGTTATCCATGTTCTCCCCGACAGGCAACTGCCTTTACGTAGAACCCACGATGGGCTTGCTGTCTGCTTAATCAACATCCTTCTTAATTCGATTCGCGGATCACTTAAGGAGGGTGTGAGGACACTCTGAACTGCTGAAAAGAATATCTGCCAATTGCAAGCAAGGCAGAGCTGCCCTTGTCCTTCGCCACAGCAAAAACCAAGACCCCAACAATGGATCAAAGAGAGGAAATTATGTGGCCACAAAACAGAAGTTAAATCTGGAATATGGAATCTGCGAACGTTCTTAGATCTTCAAGTCATAGAAAAACCGGAGCTTAGAACAGATCTTGTTGAAAGGAAGGACGCTCAAGCGTTCGTCGCCTTCTTTATGCAGAGTGTGTGGATTATAACAATCCATAGATTACCATAGATTTGTTTACTAAATTTTAAAATATCTGGAGGTGTTTATTAGTGCACAAAAGGAACGTGTTGTCTTCGAGTTAAAACCTAGTTTTCTCATATTTTTGGTAAATCATATGAGTACTGAGTATGAGTATGAGTACATACCATAGGGAGCTATTACGTGCAGTCGATCACTTACTGATGATTGTCTCTTAATACTTGATTCCAAGAACCTGCAAGATCCAACATCAGTAGTTTCCCCATTGATGAAAATCAATTGTCCGAGAACAGCAAGACTGAAGATATAGACTGTAGATATATCTTCTTGAAAGTGAAAGAAGAAGGTGACAGAAAACAACACTGTCAAAATCCAAACTTGAGAATGAACAGTCTGAACTCCTGTGCCACCTACGAACAAGTTTCCGATCACAAATTTCCGCTACCACCGTCGTGACCTTGACTTCTGCCAACGTATCTACGTTATATGCCGATAACTAAAATTTAGCACGCGTTCTGCCAACAGTTGAGTGCACTGATCCTCAATGCCCTATCAAATGATCAGCTGCTCCTCGTCAGGAGTTTCAACTCAAAATTGTTGAGAGACAACTGAACATGGAAGATTGTTATCAACAAAGGAGAAAACTACAAAAGCAATTGACTCTTAGTCCTTGGAATGTGTGCTGAAGACTCTGTATTTATAAACACCCTATTTCGACTCTCAAATCACTTTAAGACAACCTTAACGTATCCAAGGTAGAAGCATTGGCATATTCCAGATGACTTATCAGTAACGAGACAAAACGTGGACGTCCGTGTGATAAGAACGTCTAACAGCAGTTAAGATTGCTCAGGATTCTATCATCTAGTCAACTCCCGCCTTTGAAAAAACTATGGTTACAATCGTCTCTCATAAAAAGGAATTGTCAGAAGAGTTCTCAGTAAAAGGAGGACTGAAAATACGGTCCGTTTTGGGTCCAACACTCTTCTACTCGTACCTTTCAGAATGCCTCAGGAACTGCCAGTAGACAATCCAGAAGTTAATATGAGGTTCTGATATGACGGAGGATGTTTCAATTGGACAAGGTAAGAGCTAAGAAAACTGACTAAGCCGTAAAACACCTACAAGCCTTAGAATTCCAATTACAACACAACGTTCTGCCATTTTAGCAAATGTTTTAAACTAGTCAGTTTTCAAAGTTAGGAAAGTCTGGACTGTATAATATATGATGTTTTGTGGAGTGTAAAACCCCATTGAGAATAGCATAACACACACCACGTCAGTAGACTGGTGAACATATTCTTCCAGAGCAAATATTTGAACCGCTAATAAAAAATATTAAGAGTCTTCGAAACTGATTCTTACCCAAGCGACGTAAAATGCTAGTGCAATCATGAATATCAAATGGAACAACTGTGAGGCCAATCGTTTTCAATACAAGTAAACATCGCAGCTCCGAGGGAAAGATGAAGAGACATATTTGGAGATGCTTGTGCAACGTATCAGGAACGAACGCTTTCATGTTGCTTAGTCCATTTTACATGGTGAACTTTCTACCAGAAAAGCACCCAAGGTCGTCTTCTATGTCGACATAATGATCAGCTGAAGCCAAACCTGAAATTTACTGTAATAAATCCTCAAAACGAAGACATTGAAGATTTAAGCAGGTCCAACAGTTGTCATTCGATCTCCGCAATATATCAGTTTGAAGCTACACAATAATGGAAGGTAGAAGGGAAAAGAAGCCCAAACTTCAATAGTCAAAGCCGCCTTTACGGATCCCTTGACCTTCCATGCAAGGGTAGACGTCATATAGTTATCATAATCACAAACACGTAAAGACAAAAGGAAAAGGTCAAAACGAAGCCACCTGATCATCGTACACTATAAAATCCCCTCCAAGACGTTAGAATTTCTTCGTGACAATTCCATCATGGTGAGGAACTCTAGTTGTATAGAACAGGCCATGCCCTTGGAACACCCTCCCGTGTTAACTTTCTTAGAAGTCATTCCTGGCTTCAAATATTGAAGACGTTGTAGCATTGCCAGGTTGATACACACATTATGAGAATTCTTCGTCTGGTTTCTCGGTTGCTACATAGTAAAGTCTTTGTTAAGGAATTATATTTTGTCTCATATTGGAAACGAAGTTATTGCCGTTCAGTTTTGTAAAATCTTCTTGATGGAAGAAGTCTATGTTTTCCATAGAGTAAGTTTTGTCATTCTGATACTTTCGTACTTTTTTATGGAAATGTGTTTAGTTTGAATGGATAGTACAGAAAAGTAAAATGTCACCAACGGGATAACACTTTGAAAATGCATTTATCAACACCCAAAATTTTATTTATTAAAGAAACCGTACAAGAAAGTTATGAATGAATTTTTCAATTAAAAATAATATCGAAAATGCAATCAGAAAGTTCTTTGAATACTCAAAATGTACCTTCGACCTGTTAACTCAGCTGTGGACCCACGAACGTCTTAGCGGGCCAGATTCCATTTTTATTGTTGAGTCGTTCGAACATTAGATCATGCAAATTTATCCGTTCAGTTCCTTCGCCCTGATCCATTTATAGAGCAGTCTTCGCCTCGCCCGTTGGAGGTTATGGGGCACGCGAAGCGAGATATTTTCCCTGATCCTTAAATCAGCCCCTGCTTCTTTGAGAATAACCTCCCAGTACCCTCCGATTCAAAACAATATCTATTTGTTCTGGCTCTTCTAGTAGTCAGCTGCTTTACTTTAAAGACTAGCGCCAAAGTAGCAAACACTAACATCAGGTTTTTCCTTTGATGGACAATAACCCTTCCTCCCTATCTGTTCAAGTAAATACAAAACGCCACGACTACATAGAAACCGGAATGACGTCATCAGCTTTCCAGTCCATCACTGCACTTGCGCAACGCTAAAGAATTTCTTGACTTTGATCGAAGATCACATCATCGTTACCTCTTCATATCAAAACTAGGGATGCAGGGATGAAAGTGAAAAGCTCCCGTGTGTTTTTATTGTTGTAAGCCTTCATTAAACCACGATTTATTTATTGATAACATTTTCGTGGTTTTTACGGAAACAGAGGAGATACGACTTTAAAATTAAAATGGCCAGTCCACGAACTCGAAGGGTCCTGAAGGATTTAAAAGTGAAAGATGGAAATACGGTAGGTTTAGTGCATGTTTTGATTATTTTAACATCTCCTCTGGCAGTTGAAGTGTAGATAGTTAGTGTATTATGATCTTTCGTTGGTTTAGACTGCTATATGTTTTGAACATGAATAATACACAGAGAGCCACACTGGCATTGATTAAGAGACTCAATAGATGCGTTCAGTTATTCACTTGTTAGTTATGCGCCGGCTGATATCATGCATAGTATTTGAACAGTTATAAATGCTTAGGCGTAAGGAGATATCATGAAGACTTCGTAAGCCTACTGAAAGGCTACTATTATCATTGGCATTTTTCCTTCGCTCTCGTTAGGCTATATTTAAACTGAAAGCTAGTGATTGTTAAACCGCATTAAGATAAGCAAATATCATGAGTTTCAGTGTCCTTAGCTGTCGAACTTGCTCCTTGATGCTTTTAAAGGTCAGATAGTTGGCCCGTTGGATAAGTAAAAGCAGCATTAACTGAAGTGTGTACAGAACGTTGAATTTCAAAGCTTTTTAGGTAGGCCTCATAATCTACAGCTAGAGACGAAAGCCCTCTTTCCACAGGCCTAAACTACCTTTTCCGTACTAATCAACCCGATGATTGTGTCTTAGTCGTTGGAGGGAACCGACCCCGCGACCCTCAGGCCCTAAGTTGGAGCCTGGGTTGAAGATTCTCCTTTTGCATCCTTAGGCTTACGAATTTTTGATCCACTTATCCTATTTACACTGTGTATTCCCACTATAAACAGTTTAAAAATGTGAAGGCATGGAACATATAGAGCACTGAGTAGGCTTGTGGTTTATACATGGATACATAGGTCGAGAATCTGAAGTTCTGGGCTTGAAAATATTGTCGTACTGTATTTTGTATGTTTACCATGGCATTTAAGTTGAGATATTGACATCAGGGGGATGAAAAATTGGGTGTGATTACTTCAAGCAATTCCCATAAACATAGTAAAACCTGCAATGGCAACTTTGACCCAAGCCGGTTGATGTTGCAAGTGAATTATATGTACACAGCAAGTGCTGAAATGATATCTACAAGACAAATAAAGTTTGAATAGGAAGGCTTGTCATTCATCGAGGAACTGTCATGAAAAATATAAAAGGCAAAGGAAAGCAGTTTACAAATTTGGTCAAATCACATATGGATGCTGAAATCATGTCAGTAGCAGTAAAGGTATCCCTTATGTAACAAAATGATAGATGTAAGTGGACTTTTAATCTGTGAAAAAGGGATTCAAGAAAATAATCAGTTATTTTTGCTATTGCCCTTGTTGGGGACTTGTTGACTTAATTTATGGACTTTACCTTTTGAGTTAAATGTATACTTGCTGATGTGCAGTATATGTAGTGCAGTGTTTATGTTTTAGCAATAAAATTGTATCGCACTAGTTACCAATACATATGGAAGCAGGTTCTGTGTAGTAGACCCAGGGTTCGATCCTCTCCAGCACTTCATGTTTATTGAGTTCATGCACTTCATGTTTATTGAGTTCTATACTATGAATTTCATGATTGCTAGTGTGTCTGCCTGGGAACTTATATATCTTATGGGTTTTTTCAACATATGCATTTCAACACAGGTCTTTTTCAATATTAATCTTTATCTGGTACAAAAGCATATAAAAGGGTGTCTAAGTTTTTTTTCATGATTATACCAATGGGAGTGTGTTGATGTTTTAAAGAAAGCTAAATATCTTTTACTGGTATTACTAGCCAATAGCCTGCTTTCTTTTAAGGTTGTTTACTGATTTTATTTCAAAACTGTTTCTTGATTTTAAGCAGTGGATAAGAGAGTAAGACATGCTGCATGGTATGATGACATTGCTCAATCAAGATAGTACAACTGGATTTTACAAATATCATGATAGCAAGCCCATTTCTTTGCTATCCAAAGCAGTCAATAGGATTTTTAGCTTATGAAACACGACAGGCAAATGTGTTTAGTTCAACATCTAATTTGAAGCTTGTGTGTATAAATTTGAAACAAATCTAAGAGGAGTCTGTGAGTCCCATGGGAGTCTGATGACTTCACATTGAAAGTGCAAAGTACCCATATATGCAAGTATGTAACAGGACATGCAATTGCACATGTATGTAAATAGTTTGAACCATATGTATATGTTTTGTGTATGTATCCTGTTTATACATGAATAATGTGATTTAGATAATAACTTTAAAGTATGCATTTTTCATGATAAATATATACTCAAATACCAGTATCATCAGGTTTTACATTATTTTGAAACTTCTTTGTGTTTAATACTTGAGTGATTTATTTTTTTCAGACATGCTTTGAATGTGGAACGCATAATCCACAATGGGTTAGTGTAACATATGGTATTTGGATTTGCCTTGATTGTTCAGGGAAGCACAGAAGTCTTGGTGTACATCTAAGGTACAAATGAAAGAATGAAGATTGTTTACAGTTTGCATTTACAGCACATAACTATACAATATTTGTCTTGATTGTGAAAAGCTGCCATAGCATATAGATGTGCCTCCTTTGATGTGCAAGGAGAGAGAGAGCTAGGAGTTGTTATGGACTAGCAACAAACAAGGAAGGCAGATGGTTTAAGTTATGGGGAAACAAATGCAACCTTTTTTAAAGTACAGAATTCTAAATTACATGAAACAGTACATTAAAGTGTCATTAGAACCAAAATTATGTTTGGCTTAGAACAGTGATACCCAATGTGGGCGATATGTTTTTGAAGGAGATGATAGACTTATACCTATACCGTGACTTTACACCTGTAATCAGGACTCTCCTTACACTATCAATATCATACCAACAATCACATTGAGAAGGAGAAATTGAACTTTAACATTTAAAAGCTCTACTCAAAAATACACTAAGAACTACTACAAATGCGCGCTTTTTGAACTGTGACAAGAGTTCAAAATTTTGTGTATTGTCTCTATTGTCATAGAAAGGTGCAACAATTGAGCTATTTGATCACTGAGGGGGCAACAATCCAGAAAAGGTTGGGCATCACTGGCGTGGAACATAATAACTGTCTAAATAGTACATTAAATGTGATAAGAATGTATTCATATGGTTCAAAATCTTAAAACTATTTTTCTGAATTTCAGTAATCGATTAAATGCCAATTTGTGTTTTGTTTGCATTCACAACATTTGAATATGTGGGGGTTTTTTTCAATAAAACTGACAGTTTTTGGTTTTGTTGGTTAATGTTGAAAGTCAAAGCACAAAACAATATTTATTTTATTTTTGATCCAGTGCATGTTTTATAATGGTTCCCCGAAGTATCAGATGCCAGATTGTGTACCACTAAGCTAGAAGTCTGCAATAATTAAGTATTTTATCATATATCTTCACACACTGTACAGCCTTCTATGCTTGACTTTTGTCATTGATTTATGATTTTTCATGTCCACCCTAGTTTTGTTAGATCAGTAACTATGGACAAGTGGAAGGACACAGAACTTGAAAAGATGAAGGTAATATATAGGAATTTTTTAAAGTTTCAAAGTGTTTTGCTATATTGACCGTAGCTATAGGCCTACAGGAAGTTATTCATTTCTTTACATATAAAACATTTGAGTCCCACATTGGGAAATTTAATCTGTATTTCCCATTTTCCAACATGTGAGATAATATGTAATCTATGATGTCAATAATTACCAGATATCCATAATATCACTAGGGAATCATAATTCGGTGTGTTATAAACTTGCTAGATGTTTTAGTAATGTAATAGGGGGCGAGTAATATCCTTATGCTCATTCAAATTATTTTTTATATTGAATTGTCCCTGAAATGTACAGCACCTGTCATCGATAATTACCTATAGATACTAGAATGTTGTAGAGTGCAATATATTTTGTGTTTAACACTATAGGTTGGTGGAAATGGGAAAGCTAAAACATTTTTCAGGTCACAGCCTGATTTTAGAGAAGGCATGTCAATTCAAGAAAAGTATAACTCTAAAGCAGCAGCACTATACAGGGACAAGGTATTTTCTGTGTTGAATTCTTCTTTTAATATCTTTATTTCGCCTGAACATCAGAACTGCCATCAACCTAATCTTTGTCTTCATTGTCATAATTAACAGTGTTTTGAACAAGTTGTGTTTCACAAGGAAGTTGTTTCAGCCGCATTTGATGGAAATTTTTTGTAGTCTGATTGTGTGGGTATCCAATCCAGTGAGTACTTTTATGTGCCCTATGGAGAAAAAGATTGGAATGAACGGAGTGTTGATGTAACAATTCTCTGAAAATTGATAAGCAGTGGAGGGCATTTGGGTTTGAAAGATCTTGTGAAGCTCAATAAGTAAAAACAAAGAGGTTGGTTGGTGACCAACTATAATCAGTTTGGATCTGTATTTATATCTTTGGCATGTTAGTTCATTAACATTTGCTGTGCTATACTGCAAAATTCTGGTGAAAATGTGTGTATAAAGCAATATCCTAATTCTGGCTAAAGTTTACAAAAGTAAAGGGACTCTAAGGTGCCTTGTGTGGATGCATTTGTGAAAAGATCTTGGATGTTCTGGGTGTTCTTGGATGATCTCTTCATTCAATGTTTTTATTATATTAAACCTTGTTTCAGCCACAATAGTTGTCAATTTTTGGAGTCAGGCATATTCTTTAATTTTCCCCTCTACAGACAGACCTATAATTTGTGAAAGTGTGGCTTAGGTGCACACAACATTGTTGATTGTAGTTATTGGTCAAGGCATTAGTTAATACGTACCTGTTCTTATGGTAATCTTGTTCGTTAATGAAGCTCCTCCAATCAGTTTGATAACATTTTCTGCATAGGCAGTTTGGAACATCCACTGAATGAAATATAAAGTATAGCACTTTTTTGGTATTTCAGCTATTGAAATAACAAATGGTGCCTTTTTATGATGTAAACGATGAATATATTGTCTTTTTGAAGATTGCTACATTGGCTGAGGGTAAATCGTGGTCAGAAGAAACATCAGCTGCCAAGGACTATAAAGCTCCGTCTCTCAATTCAAATAAATACAGCTCAAATTCCACTTCCAGTTCAAGGTCAAGTTATAGCTCACATGATTCTGGCTCAAATGCAACAGGCTATGATGACTTAGAAGCATTCCTGGGGATGTCAAAGTAAGTAAATGTGGAATAAAACTGTATGTTATAGTAAAATCGTTTTGGTACAGGAAAGCTTTTTTCATCTGACCATCATTCATCTGAATTTGAGAAGAAATCAACAAAAATTATACCCAATTGTGTTTTAAAAGTAGAACTCTAGTGACTGCCAGATTGGTGTTATGTTGACCAATCAGTCTCTGTGGAACTGAATGGTTAGTTGAAAAGGCCCAACGAAAATACAGTATTTTGTGTACAGTCCAACAGTTTCTTGCTTTGATGTGTGCATATTCTAGAATGGCTAAGCGAAAAGCAGACTTAGCTTAACCTGTTATATGGCAGTAGTCATTCCTATGCAATTTTGCACAGGCTGGGTTTTCGAGCAAGTGCTATCATATTGCAGAGTAGGAGTGCTTTCAGTTTTAGAAACCAGAGATGGTTGTTTCCTTGTAGGAGGTGATACTTGGTGAATACAAAAAGAAACGTGCTGCTTAATTCTGCCAGCTAACCCCAAGTCGTGCGTCCAACATAACCAGCCTCTCACCAGCAAGAAAATGAGCAGACAACAATACTGCAAGTGCAATACTGCTTCCTCAATGGCATAAAGTACCATTCAGTTCCACAGACACTGATTGGTATAACAAAACCAATCTGGCAGTCAGAGCTCTGATTGGCTATTTTTAATGCACAGTTGGGTACAAGTTTCACTGATTCTTTCTTAAATTCAATTTTGACAATTTTGTACTCTGAGGAGTGTCAGACAAAAAAGGCTTTTCAGTGCTACACTATGTTTGTATTAGGTGCATTTTTATTGTTCTGTTTTATTTATTTATTTATTTTTTTTTATTTTAATGTACTGTTTTAATGTGTAATAGTGTGGTGTGACACATGCAGGATTATGTTCTTGGTGAAAACAGTGAGAATGATATGTTAATCTGAAAGCTTATTTTTCTGTAAGGTTACAGAATGAATATATGGCACTGATGTATTAAACAATTGTCATTATATCAAGCTAGCATTGCCTTTCTTCTTACAGTGATTATGTTAGTAAAAGGTGAATAACTCACTTACAAATTTCCTAAGAAAAGTACCAAAAAGAATATTTCAGTTATATTAGATTGTATATAATATTATATATTAGTATTATATAGTAAAATTCCTGTAAGGCAACCGTTTGGAACCATTTCCATATTTTCACCCCTTCCAAATCAGCCATCAAATATTTAACCCCCTTCCTCTGTAATACCCATTTCATATATAAACAAAAGGAGTGTATTGCTAGAAACATGTACATAATTTATAACAGGATTACACTGCTCAAATCATTGTGAAAATTTTGATTATGGCCCTACGAAATAATGTGAAGTGAAGAACCACTCCTGTGGGACAAGAACTGCTAAATATTGCCTTGGGCTCAAGGTAACCAAGATCCTTTGTTAGTACAACAAAACCTTGTTTCCTGGAGATCCTTTGTTTCACAGTTAGTGAAGTAGTAGTTTCCTCATAGCCGAAAGGCACTGGATAGTATGACGAAACTCAAGTTGCAGTAGGCTTGAAGTATTATTCTGATCCAATGTTAAAACTATGAGTGATAATTAGATAAAGTGGGGGGTTTTCTTCGCTACTATAATGAAGTTATCAATAAATGGTGGACATAACAGTGGCTACATGTTATATTGAAACATTAGGGGAGACTAGTACGTGTAAGCATAGTAAACAGTGGTCATGTTTTAAAACATGATTGTTTTCTTTGGAAGTGTTCTACTTGTAGAAGATCTATTAATACAATACAATACATTAAAAGTTTGGGACCATTCCATTAGTTCCAAAATATCCTAATTCTTTTAAATTCCATTGCTTGTACAGCTTCTTCACTATACTGTAATTCCCACCCTTTATACTGGGAAGATAATTCCCAGATGATGCAAATGGTATAATGCTCTGCTCTCTTAATTAAGTCTGAACATTCAAAACATTTGTTTTGTATATATTTTATAATGCTTTCCCTGTCATAATGGAAGATATTTATTCTTCTTTTCATAGACAACAAATGGACAGTCAAAGAAATGATTTTTTCCAGAGAAAACAGTTGGAAAATGCAAATAGACCAGAGTAAGATAGTTGCAAGCTACACTAGCAGGTTTAGGTTTGCATTCAGTGGCAGACTCTTAGGGTGCATAGGGGCAATTACCCCCTCTATTTTAAAAAATCGGAAAAGGTGTGACAATCCATGGAAAATTGCCAAGACAATCCAATGTGTTTAAGAGCATCCATTGGCTTATATAACTTATTTATATATATTAATGATCATGCATGTACTGGCAAAGCAACTTTGGCTTCACCCCCATCCATCCCTCAATAATCTTGTCAAGTGCTTGCTCCTGTTCAGTTTCATCTCTATTTTTTGCTAGTTATCATCTCTATTTATCTCTTTAACTTGGTTGCTAATGTGATGCTGTTTTAGAACTACCAGATTCCTCTGCAGATTTTTGAAGTTATTGGAGGAATTAGATCTTGTGCCACTTATATATATGTATGTATATGGTATATCTTTGTCAAAGCACATATCAAGGAGCATTTTAATATAGAATTTGATACTTTGATGCATTGCCTATGCTACTACAAGTTAACTACAATGTTCATAGATATTACTAGAGCAATTTCCTTTTCAATTTTAGTGATTTGCCACCTAGTCAAGGAGGTAAATATACTGGATTTGGGAATTCAGTCTACCAGCCAACAACCATTGATAATGGTACTAACTCAGGTAAATGATTCTCACTTCTTCATGATTTAAAAAAATCTTTAAATTTATCAGGTAAATATATTTTTGAATATTTAGTTGAGTGACCTAGTTTTACAAGGGGCATTTGGAGTGTACATTGGAGCCTTTGAGATATAGATGAAACCGGTTAGAGTGCACACCAGGGGGGGGGGGGATTTAAGGAGGACACTACCTAGTAACCGAAGTGTCAAGTATTTGGGTAGCTTTGTGGTGAAAAGGAGTGTATGTGTTGCTTTGATTGCAGTAATTTTTGTCCATATGTAATCCAACAATGTCAGACAGGAGTCCATTTATGATCACCAGCCAGTCTTAGTTATGGAACTAATGATTAAGGTTGCTTAAATGGTTTAGATATTTTCAGGTGTGGCAGCCACCTAAATTCCCCCCTGCTGCTTACCTTATTTTCATGAAAATGTTTAATTGGTAGGTCAATTGCTATGTGGCAATAATGTACATGATTATTTAATTTTCTTGCTTATTTAAGCTTTCAGTTTAATCAATCATGTCACTGTGACAGAATTAGATGATGCATTTGGTCCTGTTGTTAGGGAAGGAAGAAGAAGATTTTTTCCTTATTTTTCTATGTTCACATTCCCTTGACTAGCCCTAGTGGTCACTCTTTACAGTACTTAATGGGACTAAAACTACACACAGGCCTTAGACAGAACGAGATAACATGACAAAGCCCTACAATAGGTGCCATCATAAGGTGTCATGTCGTAGAGGGGACTCTTCCATTAGCACCTTGTATATGCCCTGTTTGCATATGTTTCTATTTCTCTAGTATCTACTCAAATTTATTGACGATGTGACTGTCATGATTACCAGTGACATTGAATCAAGTATTTTGAATGGAATCATGAAAAGCATGTGCACATTGGTTCTATCAACCCTCAGCCATAATTCTGCATGGTTTTAAGCATTTACAAACAACAGTGTATATCTTTAGGTAAATGCCTGCCATTTTGAAGATTGCAAGTCTTAACTTGTGATTGATAAGACTACAAATGCATAAAATGTTCACAGAATGTGGTCATGTGGCATGGAAAATAGGCAAGATGTGAAACAACTGAACTTGAGCAGTGAATGTACAAGTCAAAACATTGCTCTGCGATTTAGGTCACTCAGTCATTTTGCTGAGCCTTGCAATTGGAAGTAATTTTTTCTAAGTGGGATTATATTTGAATTTTTTCGTGTCGTATTTAAGTGAAAGGACAGTGTCCACTATTCCTTCATTTGACATTGTTTCTTGTGACCTTTATACAAAACGTATTTATTTTGTGGCATATATCCTGTTTAGGTATGTTTAATCTCGTACTTAGCTACTGTTTGAACTTTAGTATTTTAGTAAGGAAGGTCAGACGTGAGAAGAAAATGATATAATGATTTATCTATGCAAGTTTACTATACATACGATACTATGACCCAGCAAAACAAGAATATATTCCTCTAAGTTTTTCCGATATTGTATTGCAAAAATATTGACCAATAATATTGGGTTTAATTTCAGCTTGGAATTCAACTTTATCAACCTTGCAGTCGGTAAGTAGAACTTTGAAGACGTATATAGCTTACGCAGCGGTAAAAACACGAATTTGTTATTGTCAAAGTTTTATTTGTAGAGTTCAAGTTAAATGAGCTCCCATTAGAATGCCACTAGCAATTTATCGAGTAATAACTTGGCAGGAGAAGGGTACAATGGAACTTATGTAACAGGCTTAATTATTCCACGTTATGTTTATACTACAACACCGCTATCTATGAAAATATTACGAATTGTTTGAAAATATCCTCATGTGTATAGGGAAAACTGTTGCTTTCAAAAGAAGGGTTTTTGCAAATAGCAGATAACTTACTGTGCCGCTGTAAATGGGGATCAATCTATTGGCCGTTGTGGTTAGATTGTTTTATTTGGTTTAAGGTTGAGACTTATTTAAGTCACAAGATTTGTTAAGGGGAGCCATCTGCTAGCTTTTGTTAATATTAATGTCGTTGAGCCGCTCCCAACTCTTATAGAAAAGCAATGTCATGTTGTAATGCATGTTTTTGGAAGCTTTGATGATAAATTTGCCCTAGCTGGTCTGAACAGCCCTTAAATTGGCAATAAAAGGCCAATTACCCGTAGCACATAGAAGATTCTAGAATACTTAACGTAAATTTGTTTCAATTGGTAACACAGTGTGAGGGTATATTAGAAAGCATAAAATAGTGAGACTGCTCAAGAAGCAAAACGAGAAATTTGTTGACAAGGAGAGTGGTGGGTCTATGCAACTGGTGGGAAGGCTACCATAGATGGAACACGCAAATTTAGGGAGAGGCGAGGGTGTAGGATAGTCATGTCAATTTGAGACTACTAGTAGGAGGTGGACCTGACAGGAAGGTAGTGATAAGTATGCAAGCACTGTCAAGTTATTGACGAAAATTGCATGAATGGAAGGGACGCTACCTACGCATTAGAATAAAGCTTCAAATGGACCAAATTAGGGCCATACTGGATTTACGGCGCGGTTGCAGTTGAAATGGAGTGTGGAAAGGGAAGCTGTATAAGGCAAGACGTTTACATTTGTGTGACAAGCATCGTTGAAAGAGAGAGTGGTAAGAAAGCATGTTTGTGGGAAAGATAAAATTTGAGTTGGAGAGTTGAGAACAAAATAAGAAATATAGAAAATTCGCATTGATGATGTTAAAAGAGCTCGGTCAGCGTGCGTTTGGGAGCGTTTAAGAAGGAGTATGTACACCAGAGAGTGGTCTGGAAGAGGAAAAGCTGTTATCTGACGCAAGGCGTAAATGAGAAGCATAAGAGGACAAGCACGGGATTTTAAAGTGAGAATTTAGTGTAACTTTTGCTATTTTATTTTACACCACCAGGGATGGAGTGTCTTCGCAGCAGGTGCCCAGCAATTTGCCAATGTAGCATCCGATAAGGTAAACCCCTTTTTTGACTCTTTCATAATTTGCGGAAGCTCTGGTTCTTTATCGATGTAGATCAACTGACGAGAATCAACGAGAAGCTTCTTGATCAAAATGAGTTACCTGTTCAATTGTCTCTTTATGTAAGCACTGTCGAATAACAGGGATTAATTGTTGGGTACTGTAAGTACCGAAGCATTGAGATTTCCTTTTCTTTTGTTTTTGGACGTTTGACACTTATATTTAGGAGCTCGTTTGCGATTTGACCAAATCCTAATATATCTTGTTCCGGCCTTAATGGTTTTTAATGTTGTTTCCCCCCGAAAGGCATCAAAATTGGGTACAACCATGAATGAATCTGTTATCAAGCCAGCTTCCAATAAGGTAAGGAATAGTCATACGTATTACGTAATGTACATGCTATAGAAAGTAAAACAACAATGCTCAATCCTGGGCCCTGTTGTGTACCACTTATGTGCTACCTACCCACAATCATAGCAAGCGTTTGCACTCAAATGCAGTACTACGTACCTCATTGGTTCCCAGACTTCTGAACACTTGCAAGGTCGATCGTTTAAAAGGAGTGATTTCCCGGACATGTCTCTCGTTTTTGGAACGGCATTTCAAATTTTTGCAAAAATGCAGGGTTCACCTCATAAATTTTACTTGGGTTTCAGTAATAGGCTTTTAATATCGGTGAATATCAGCATTGTCAACTATTTGTACGAAAAATACTCCATCCCACTTTCAAAAGGGCGCTCAGTATGACTTGCCCACAACGCGAACCGTATAATCAAGACCACATGCAAACATGTATTTCAAGGTTCTCATGTTGATACCGTCGTATGCGTTGCTGCCCTCGAATTGTACCAGTGTCTCGAAATTGTTGTCGAGTACTCTTTTCCTGCGTTTTTTTTGTCATTTTATTATAAGCCAGCCATTTCCTCCTCTTTAGGCCCAAGCCTTTGGCACAGCTGTTTCAGCCAAGGTATGTAACAAAATTAATCCAGATGTAATTGCTGTTGTTGCTGCTTTTCATGCTTAATCCACTTCAGTGTATGTAAGAGCGGACTCTATTTGCGTGTCGTTAGTACGATTTCCACAAGGATAATAAAGAAGTACCACGATGAATGTCCCTTAATCTTTTCATTCTCCTAAGGTTTTTGTTTTCTTCTTTTTCCTCCTTACTGTTCTCCCTCTGCATGTTCTACAGCTCCTCCATTTTTTCATTATTATCGTGTTCTTTCACTTCACTCTTTATGCGTGGTATCGTCTGGCGTATTAGTATTCCTTCCCAACATTTTGTTCGACCCCGCCTCTTTATATCATCCTCGCTGCCGTAGTTAATTAAGGCAATTTTGCTCTATATATGATTAGAATTGAAGATAAATGGTTGTGGTATTGCATTTTCCAATGCTTTCTTTATTTGAACAAGCTTTCTTTATTTGAACAAGCTCGACACAGTAATTTCCATTTCCCGTTCGTTAAGCCCTATTGTGTCACACATTCAAAGTAATTCGCAGCTATTCTCACTACGTCAAGTGGACGGACTTCGATTATGACTGATGATACGCATTCATGTTTTCAGGTCCAAGATGGTAAATTAATGGAGGATGTTACAGGGCTAGCGTCGAAGGTATGATTTCTTTCACCTTTTGTACGGCGTTGTAGTTCATACTCTTCCCTACCAATATGTAAAGCGGAATGAGATGAGGATAGACACTTGGGTTTAAGTCCGCAATCCAGTGGTCACAATGCTTAGAAAGGGCAGCGAAATTGACATTTTACTATAGTAACTAGTAAATGCGAGGGTAGTCAGACGTTTCAGCTACAAGATGAAAAAATCCCAAGTTTTCTGCCAAGTTCTAACGTTATTGAAAAGCGAATCGACTTTATATTAATTAAAGAAATTGTTCCAAGGAGGTTTCTCATATTCTCGGAGCGACTGTTAAAAGAAGTCTTTTGTAGTTTCCAGTGTTGACAATTTTGAAGGAGGGCTGAAGTTGGTACAAATATTCATTGATTGATGGGCCATAATTAATAAAATCATGGTGCTTGATCCCTTAGCCAATTGCAGTTGAGAGTGTATCCAATGTAACGGACAATGAACGCTTCCAGCGTTTATTTGGCAATGCCAAATTCCCTGTAGAGTCAGTATTAGAATGTTTGCGTGACCATCGCCCCTTCGTATCATCGCTTCTTTTAACTGTCGTGCTCTTGATCCATTGGTATTGGTTACCAATATATTTCGATACAAGGAAACATTACGAGGCTGGTGGAAGTAGTCAAGTATAGAATACGGTCTGTAGGCTCACCTATGGGGGCATTTCCCACCTATGATCCTACGTTCTGTTGTGTGCAGTTGGTTTTCATTCTATTAAAATGGTAGGTTTCGGGCATACGAGTTAGAATGGTATTCTACAATACCACCAATAAAACTGAATAACAATTGATGATTACTCGACAACAACAACAGCCCTTTATAGGATTTTTATGTAAGACTCGTAACCGAAGCACACCTCAAACCCCTTTTTGACAATTTTCTTCTTTTTTCTCTTTTGACCCTTACTTTTCAATCTATTTCTCTCTCAATATTTCTCAAGAGTCATAAAGTCGCGAGGAAAAAAGGCGAGTTGATTTGCCCCCTCCCCGTTTTGGGGTTCTATTTATTTTTGTTGCTTATCGTTTCATGCACTGACGATCTTTTGTTTTGTTTTTTCACTTTTCAGGTTCAAAACGCAAGTCAAAAAGGTTGGCTTTCATTCCAGTCTTATATTGGAGGATACAACGGGCAGAAGTCGTTAAAAGGTGAAGGAAGCGACGAATCTGAAATGATGAGTAGTGGTGGGTTTTCAGGCAATGGGTACGGAAGTCTAGCCACTGAAGATAGCTCTCCTGCTGAAGTAAGACGTAAAGATGTTAATAGGAAAAGTTCCAATGATGGATGGAACAATGATGATTGGGGAGAGACAACGGATTGGAATAGTACAAACGATTGGGGATCTGATGATAGCTGGAACTCGATCAGTAAATCAAAGGGCAGAAGTGGCGTGGAGCGAAAAAAGGGAGATTGAGAAGGATAACACTAATTTGTGACCCAGATTTAATTTATGTATTGCCCCGTGGTGAGATCTTAATATGGGAATGTAGTGGCTTATCCCACTGTGTCTTGTTGCAGGACATTAAAGTAGGTATTTTGAAATAGACATAGAGGTTTTCGATATTATTAATTTAATTTTGACATTGGATTGTGGGGTTTGAATTTGGTCACAGCTTACGTAAGTAAACTGAGATCTGTACAATTTTAAGTTTCAAAAGAACTAGCGATTTTGGATACTGTTTTAACGTGTTTAGTAACAGCTATGGTTGCTAGACATATTAGGATTGATATATTAAGGAGGAAAAGAGTGACGTATTTATCTAGGCGTAGGCGTGTTTTTAAAGGTAAAGTAAAGCCCATCGGGTGAACAGTTGCAGTGTCGTAGTCACCAGAGGATTGTTTTGGGAAGGAAGTGGTGCGACACCGAAACGCTACTACATACACTTGAACCGAAAACTGAATAGCAGAGACTAAGATACATGGAAATTCGAAATTATCGGAGGAGCCTAGCCCCCGTGCCTCCCCGGTGGTTACGTCTATGAGTTTTTGAAGCTATTAACCATCAATGGTTGTCCAGCTTATTACACGAAAATGAAGCGATATAGCAAATAGCACTCATGAAATATACGTGAAGCAGATGACGCGAATTGACGACAGAAAGAGTTTCATCAGCACTTAAAGAATACTACAAGGGACAACAAACATCCGAGCATTAAATTGCTGCAAGAAAGCAGACTTTAGTAGAACATTTTGATGCAGCATCGGAAATGAGTAGCTTTCATGTCAATAGAATCACGGACCAATGGAACCCTGCAGTAGAGTAGTTAATAAACTCTCATTGCAAATTTAGTGGTATTTGTTACCGGTTTATCGTTACTGGAAAACTATGTTCCCTGTGAAGTTTGCAGTGTCAATAGTAGGCCATATGCTCTGAGAAATATGGATGTACATTTGTTGTGCATTGCGTCACGCAGTGGTACCAGTGGAGGTAAAAGATAATAAACCAGAGAACGGTGAAAAGAGGATTAGAAATACCAGTAGTCTGGGACGACGCACGGAGAGGGAGTTTAAGTCCTTAAAACGTAACTTGAAATTGTAAGCTTGATAGACTACGTAGACAATCAAAGGAAACCTTGCAAGAATTGAGTGTGAGTGGTGAAGATGATGTGGGCGGAGAACATCAATTCTGTTCTTATGAAATCCTGTGCGTGTATGATTTTGATAATTTTCATTGCTCTAAATTCAATCTCAAATTATTATCCTTAATTGATCTGATTATTAACGTGGTACAAACATTAACATGAAATAAATTAACGGTGATGAAGACAAAATCGCGTTTATTGCTGTATCGCTTTGATTTCGTGTAGTAAGGTAGTGCTTTTGATAAACTGTAGGCAAATGATTTGTTACAAATTTGTAACCGCGATTGCTTTTTCTTGCAATGTATTAGCGTGTTTAACGAAAGTCGACCTGGTGCGATTTATTACAGAAACATTGTTCTTTTACTGGGGACAGTTTTTCTATATCATTCACGTAATTTAGTGTGTAGCGGAACCCAAGGAATGACTTGGAATATAATGAATTTTTAAATACATGCATACGTTGCCCGTAAAAGATGTTTAGATATGGGAAAGGCGCGTTCAACAGTCTCTTCACTAGGCTTCTTACTCTGTTGCCCAGGATCAGGTGTAGTATCTGTTCTAATCGTGTTTCAACGTAGGAATTGAGGATCGGCCCTACAGTGTAATGGAAGGTGTTGATGGGCACGTTATGGTAGTCCAAATAAAAAGGTGGCCCTCTATTTATCAGTTCGCAAGTTTGGTGAGTTTAGTATGTGCGTATTTGTGGTATGCTGTATATCATTTTTCGTCAGGAGACTCTGTTCAGAAGACTACAACAGCATTTTGGATGAGTTATTCTCCGATAGTAATAGACTGGACTTGGTTTATTGGATAGATAATTTTTGTTTCCTACCGTCACGCCTGCGTACATTTAAGGCAAACATTTTAGTAACTTTAATTTATTTTTCAAGTTTTATACATAATATATATGGATTCGGAATGAACTTTTAGGAACTCACATGGGAATTGCATTGTCTTCCAAGATTCAACAGCAGGAGCTGAAAAGAAATCAATTACTTCGTTGCTCCCTTACCCCACTGTAGAATTTGTAGATGTAATGAATCGAATGTCACATAGGAGTCGGGAGTGTCTTACACTGATCTCTAAAGACACTGTTTAGAGCATCTTCCGTCTGAAAGCGAGGTCAGTCGATGGACACTATATTTTAGTCCCCATCAAGCAAAGCTTATAAACAATGTTACCTAACATGGCTGACCTTAAGTCGCTATTTCGACTTCTTGGGGCTAGTATTCGTTACCACGCCTTTTCGCAGTTGGAAAAAATGGACAGTTGAATCCAGTCCTTTTTAGAGATCAGTGGAGTCATATGCCCTTTATAATTTCTTTGATGAGATTCGGGCATCAAATTCATGCAGATGAAAGATTGCGTGCTGTTTTAAGGTACCACTGAAACCCACAGGTGTTTTTAATGGCTTTTCCAACAAGTGTAGCGTAGATTCTGCTGTGAGTGATCTTGTTTTAAACTGGCACGGAAAATGTGCTGGCTGGACAATTCGACTAACTGCAAGAATTCTAGAAGATACAAAGTTAAAGTAGCTTTGTCTAGGTAGTATGGATACTACACGATCTCTATTATGAACCAACACAAATTACGGTCAGTGTTGTGTAATAAGCTCGTTAGTCAATTTAACTTCTAATATTTTGCGATTGCGAAGCTTCCGGTAAGTCACAACTCTCTGATAACTTTTTTGATTCAAAAGGAAAAGGTCTTATTGGTGATAGTCACCACTCATCGTTATCAAACACACATATATTACTTTAAGCGACACGTTTATTGAAATAGATACGAAAATAGGCTTGTTCAACCAACGCTATGTCTTGTCTTTTACGCTCAATTCTTGGTTTTGTACCACAAAGAACTTATTGAAATAGATTTGCGAGTTTAAGTATTTCATTGGTGAAAGTGCGATACTGCGCTTTTAGAATTGCCCGAATTTTTGCGTGTCGTTTATTTTATTGCGTACAGTTTGTCGCAAATTGGAACATGCATACTACTACAGATTAATAACACCTTTCTTTACTTTTTTACTTTTCGACATTACTCCTGGATGTATTATGTTTCGATTAAGCTATAGGTTCGGGGAAAATATTCAACCAGGTCATAACTGGCATTAGACGAAATGCAATACATGACGCACGTTATACTCTGTGTTCATCGCAGAGGATTTGGGTGGCAAAGGTATAAACTATTTGCATTGCTCGCTTTGTAAACATTCAGCTCGATAAAACGTCATGTTTAGCTTCTTTCGGACTTGATTTCCTGCCGGAAAGAAGTGCCCTCGGCGATACAGGAGTGTTTTTAGCTTGGTATTTTTGCTAGAGCTTCGCAGCTTCCTTTGGAAGATGACCCCAGTTCTATCACTGTCGTATGGCGATTGGTTAAGTTTACTAATCTGAACTAACATTGTCATAGTCGTGACTCCGTGTTGAGTGGCTTCGCGCTATTAGCATATTTGTACAGAAAAGGATGAAAGATTACTACTTTTTATTAAGCCGTAATAGTTATTCAGTATATATATTATACCATGTCATATTTGTCTTCTTTTATCAAAGTGGCTTTGCCCATACTTTTAGCTTAAAATTGATATCATTGGGGTATCTTCTGTAGGACCATTCAAAGCCAAGTACGCAGTGTATGTAGTGAATAGAGCTGGAGATCAAAGCAAAAGATATAGTTTTTGCTTGTAATAAAGTTATCATAATGTTGTTTGAAAGCGAACCGTAGGGAGCGGAAGGGAGTCGGGGACGAAAAGTACGAACTTTAAGGGAACGTACGTTTGAATGGTCCCCTTAAAACAGAAATGGATCTGTAACGAATGTAAACAAGTTCATGCGAGCATTGACATACTGAACATTTGCACGCACGTTTTAGAAAGGTATGTACAATGATTTATTATGTACCTGCTACGTAGTTACAACCCTGAGTTTCTCGATTAACGATCTCTGTCTAATGGTTATTAGCCATGCTGACTCTTGCTGATTTGTCCCGGAGAATTGGGAATCTGGAAATAAAGTAAAGTAGAAACAAGCATTGCCGTGTGCTTAGGGATGGTGTGTAACTGGTTTGCGCATAGATCTGCATTCGTCTAGGTACCTAGTAACACTTTACTCTCCGTGTCTAGAATTTTCCTACTCTTTATATGCTTCTATCTGTAACGGTATTTGTTACGTTGCGAAGTATATGCCGAGCTCTCCGTTTATGTAATCAGCCCCCATCCAACAATACAGGCAAGTACACAGTATGTGTTTTAGTCTGTCATCGTTTGCGTACACTAGAACAACCTTAAGGAGGCAGCATAACTGCGTATGTTGGTTTAAACCTTGACAATTTTTGATAATCCAATCATCAATTCGAGTCATCCATCGCTGCATTGAATTTTTAATGGATCACCTTTGACTTCACGTGAAGCCGCAAATGAGAAATTAAATGTGTATATCTTATCGAGATCTTTTGCTTACACTTTCGTTTTTCTCAAAATAGTGTTCACAGGCACACTTGTGCCTTTAGGACGTGCCTTTTGCCATTATTAGAACTTGCAAATATGGCATCAAACAAATGTAGGCACAATGTATACTGTGTACATGCAGCTATTCAAAGTAAACATCAATAAAACTGCGATCATTGTGATTTTTAGTGGCATCTTTATCTTTTATCGAACTGGGTCCATTTCGTCAATATAAGGACGGCGTTTTGCGAGCTGTATGGTGTGTGTATGTATGTGTATATGTATGTATGTATACACATACATACATATTATACGGGTATTTCGCTCCCTAGCCTATGTTAGGTTGACAACTCTTCGTTCGAGACGGTACCATTGCTGTTTCATGATGCAGTGCGCACTGCACTATCGCAGTTTGAACAATCTGGTATGTTACCGTATGAATTTTGAAACTGCGTTGTACCAGCGTTGCTCGTTACATAGCTAGAATTCTGCCTCAACGCTCTGTTCTGCACTGATTAGCCCACAAATGGCGAAACAGTTCTGTCTGCAGATTGAGGATCTCTCTCTCAACATATACATATTTGTGTTTATATATATATATCTCACTAAATTGAAAAGGCCAGCAATCATCTATGCGCATAAATGTTAATAAACAAGTCACTTAATACACATTTTCATCAACGTTACGATGTTATCTTCATCAGAATGAATATATGACTAACAAAGATGAGAAGCGATTGGAAAAGGATTTTTAACTGCAATGCGAGACATATTTTTAGTAGGTGCCACACACTTAAAAGAGTCATTCCTAATAAGAGAACAGCATTGATCTTGCCACTCCTACTGAACCCGCAATAATGGGGATCAAGGCTGGAGACGTGCAAACTTGTCCCCGTCATGACGGTCGAAGCTCCTGCTCTTTTGTTGCAATGGCCGAGACATAAAGTTATCTCGTAAACTCCAAGAGTAGCCCTCAGGAGGATCAAACGAATTTCTTCAAACTGTTAGGGGCATACAGATATGAAATCACCCGCGAAGGGGAGGGGGCATGGCTGATGGTGATGTTTTACGGCGTTACAAAGGAAAGGAGGTGATAGTGTTACGGCCAACATTGTTCATGTGCAATTTTTTCATACTCGAATTTCCAACCAAAACGAAATGAAGCATAAGTATCGTGCTCGATTTTGCTAATCTTTCCTAACAACGGCTGAGGGAGATGATGAGAAGATCACGTTCGTGGTTGAGGCGGCAATCCCCAATTCTTTGATATAAAATTTGTCTACGTCAGTATCAAAATAGGTACATTTTTGGTATGAAAGTAAGGGGAGAGTTCAGATCTCAATGTTGCTAAGAGGGAGGTTTTAAAACGATAACACAGAACAACAAAACAATTTTTCTGGCATGGGGTCGGAAATATTTCAACTGTTTTTAAGTAATTTGAGGGTGCTGAATTTG
>JAAAKL020001192.1:0-32577 GCA_010016065.2 Carybdea cf. marsupialis auct. non (Linnaeus, 1758)
GCGGATTCATTTTGTACTGAAAAGATTTTTTCGTTTGACACTCCTCACAGTACAATTCGTCAGAAAATAGCCTGAAAGGAAATCAACGAAATTATTTGCCCAGCTGTGTTTTACAAGGTAGCCAATCAGAATTTTGAGTGCCAGATTGGTGTTGTTCTGACCAATCAGTGTTCGTAAAGCTGATTGGTTAACAGAAAAGGCCCAATTGTACTCTGAGGAGTGTCAGACGAAGAAAAGCTTTTAAGTACAAAATGAATTCGCTATTTCTTGCAGTTTTATTATTCTGTAACATCAACAAACAAGTATGTTTGGTTGAGATACGAGAGCATTGAAAGTATTTTACCACTGGGATTAGTTTTCTAGTAAGCATAGTCATTTGGTATCTACACCAGTAGTTGGAGGTGAAAAATTTCTTAGTATAAAAGTTTTGACAAAATCCATGGTAATTCGCTTCATCTGGTGCTACACACTTTGGAATTAGACAAAGCTCATGATTTGCTCTTCCTTTCTAAAATTATCAAGTTCAAACGGATAAACAATAGAACGTAGTTTCCTTTAGGCAGCAAAACATCACAACTTTTGAAAGTGCCTGTATGTGGTTGCTTGTAATTATGATTGAGTTGAATTGCATTTTTTCTGGCATGAAAAATCTAATGTCATCAAGGTAATCCAACGTTAAATTGTTATACCTCAGCGAAATCTATTTACTTAACATCCTTTTATTTTATTAGTAATTAAATGAAAGCTTTAAAGGCGGCTGCGAAATTGAAAGATTGTCTAGTAAACTGAGTGATAGCAACTCGAATGGCTGGCAATATTGACCATGTTTATGAGCTTCCGGTATTTAGTCAGGATAAGCGAGTACTAGATCTAGTTTAGAATGTAAAGACACCTGTCGTAGCATGATAAATAATCTTCCTACTGAAGTAGAGGGGTGTTTGATAGGTTATCGTAGTTGTTGATAGTATGCTCAATAATTCCATAAACGTGCTTTACGTGGCTCAGTCCAATCTATGTGAGGCTTTGTCAAGGTATGGGACCCCGTCGGATGGATGTGCCTTTGTTTGGATGGCACTTCAATGTTGTTAATAAGTTATCGTAGTTGTTTAGTAAGTTATCGTGGTTGTTTAATAAGTTTTCATAGTTGTTTAATACGTTATCGTAGTTGTTTAGTACATAATCGTAGTTATTTAATACGTTATCGTAGTTGTTTAATACGTTATCGTAGTTGTTTAATACGTTATCGTAGTTGTTTAATACGTTATCGTAGTAAAATATCTACTTCGTCTTTATCAAGGGGCAGTGTACGTTGGTCTCCTGAAAGTAGTGTACGAGCGCACCATTTTTTTTCAGTTTCATGCTACTTATTGTCTGTACTACTTAAATTACAATATGTTCATTTCACCAAAGATGCTGTGTGTGAGTACCTGAAGCATCACAGGCTATTAACAGAAAGATAGCGAGTCAACGCCCGGTCGAGGTGGACAGTGGACTCCTCTGTAAGTTCAAAGTTCAAGTTCACAGTTCAAAGGTCAAGTTCAAATTGAATGTGTTTATATACCATATGGCTGAGAAGAACGCTACGATGGAAAAGCTTCATTTTTATCATATTACTTCTTGAGAAGAGGTGATTTGGTGGCATAAGACCTTGCATACAAACCCATTGAACTTTCAACTTGAACTTTGAACTTTGAACTTACAGAGGAGTTCGCTGCCCTCCTGAACCGGGCATTGATTCGGCACCCATCTATTAATAGCCTGTGAGTTTTCAAGGTTAAGGATTACGGTACAGGGTTTTCCAATTTATACAAGACATTCTGTGGTCATTCACGAGTAAAAAATAAAATATAATAAACGTACGTATAAAACTGGAAGATGTTCCCAACCCAACCGAAAGGGCCTTTTGGAACTATTGCTGCCATCTAATTCTAACAAGTACAGGAAAGGGGTGGTCACCGAAAGGAAGTGCCTTTTTTACCTTGTTTTGAACTGTGTGAAGGAAAAATCGTTATGCGAAATGGTCGATGCTTCAACCGTCTGCACAAGTAATTACTTGTGCTTATCAGCATCATAAAAGCGTTGTCTTCGAGCACCTTTGCAAACATATCAAACATTAAAACAGAAGGTTTTAGTACGTCGAAAACGTCGCGGATTGCTACCCCCACAAACAGCCCGCTGGTGTTCGTTTTACAGACAGATGAACACCAGCTTGGTACACAAAGTTTGTTAGACAATGTGGCCAACAAACAGTTAGCAATTCAGATACAAGGCTTATAGACTTAGGCAAGATGTTACTTTATCATGGTCAACAGTGCTCCAAGCTGATCAAACTTGGATTAGCATTTAGAGTTTGTCAGATGGCCTTTGTTGCACACAGTGATGCCTAAGATGGGTTGTCAAAAAAAAAGGTTAATAAATTAAGTGGTGAAACGTTTTGCAGTCAGATACCAACGACTTAACCCCTCTGTACTTTGAAAATTCCAATTTTCAACAATTTAAAACCCTGTGTGTTTATAGAACTTGTTCTAGCAATCTCTTGATCTTAAACTGAATTAGTAGGTAGAGCTGTCGTGTGACTTTAAATTTCAAAGGGGACTAAGTTCCTTCGGTAGTGGATTACTGTCTGGTAGCTTTGTGTAAAAGAAGACCTAAAGGAATATGGATGATACACGTGCTGTTCATTTGCTGAATATAGATGCAGAGGACAAAGGATATTACTGTAACTGCTCTGGGAAGAATCGTCCAATCGCACTCTTGAAAATTTTAGGGCCGAGGCTCCTGGGGTCTATATAAGCACGACGGTACTAGCAGAGAGCAATTTTTACCATAAGCCATTATAAAAAAATACCATGAGTTGGAAAGTCTAAAACTAAACTAGAAAACGGACTTTCTTCTTTCCTTTCGCTTTTTAATCACTACCCAGCGCTTACTGTTCAGTTGTATGTCTTTTGATGTCTAGGAGACGTTTTGTGTTTCCCCATAATCTAAATGTGAAGTCGCTAGCCTTTTTTTCTTTGAGACTAATATACATTTTGTGAACAGATTTGACTTATGACATTTTTGTTGTCTACTTCTCTACGTTTATTAACAGGAATTCTCTATTCAATTTGAATACTGTCTTTTGCCGGTTTTGTCAACCATAGTTGCATAAGGTGTGTTTGACTAGTCAGGAGATGCTTAAGTGCAATCAGGTAAACTCTCCATTAAATTGAGCGCGAATTTTATGCTTCCATCGAATAGCATACAGTGTGTTCAAAGCTGTGCAAGCTGAACTGGCCTTAGTTCGTGAGATACATTGTTTTGTTCCGGTACTGACGTGTGGTGGCAGGTGTAACATATCTCATAGCTAACTAGCACGAACGTTTGACGATACAAGCGTGTTTACAGCGAAGAAATTAAAGTGAAGGATGGAATGTCAATTGATTATTATTTGTACTGCGCGGGTGGGTTCACGAAGAGAGCATCGATCTTTAGAAACAGGCAGAATGGTTTTATGCTATTTTAGATGGATAGAATTCGCCGAGTAGAACTTCCTTTAGGGTTTTGTTCAATAAAATCAGATAGGGTCTTTTGGTTGGTTTAAGAATGGTCTTGTGCATCAAACGTGAACAGATATATTCTGCAAAATAGAACAAAATCAGTGGAAACTAAGAATTATCTCTGCGTGATGGATAAAATTAGTGACGTACTTCAATAAAGACAGTGAGAACGAGCTGTATCATTAGCGACCTATGACAACGTTCTTATCGATGAAGACGGTTTGATAAAGTGTTCAATGAATATGTGGAAATAGTTCCTTTTTCACTTCGTATTATAACAACGAAATCATTGCAGTGTAAGATGATTTATTTGGTGCCGATTAACTTCATACACAATGGATTCATGAGGTAATTTAAAGCAAGTCAGATGTGTGGAGTCAGGTTTGTTTTCATTTTCACAAAATTTGTTTCTGTTAAAAATATTTGTCACAGAAAATTGAGCATTGAATTATAGTATCGCGTGTTTTCTAGTGTCAGTTAGTGAGAAGCGGAGTACGGTGGTGTAGTCGTTAGTGACAGTGCAGAGAGATTGTAAATGCACCATAACTTTTAAGGTCTATTTTGTCTAAAAATGGTCGACTAGAGCTGTTGTAGTGTTACTTCATATTTGTAAATTTGACGTGTTAATGCAGCGTCAAGTGATGTATTTTCGGATTTGAAGGGTTAGGAATTTTGGGTATTGAAGGTGGTTGTGAACCGGCAAGCTTTCTCCGGTTAGATTTTTTTGTTCATGAAATGTTTGTGGCAGGCAAAGAGAGTACAGTGGCCTTACTAGGTAATTCATTGGTTATCTGCTAATGCTATGATATATTGATGAAGTGAATACACACCTGATCTTCTCTACCAGATCTGAATCTCTTTGAAACAATCAGTTTGGCTGAGGATTTAAAGATTTTTGTATATTTAGACATGTTTTCTGTGGTTGTTATGTCGATGCATAGTGGTTGATTGTCTCGTATCATTCAATTCGCAGGCGTTTCTAGGAGTGCAAAAGATAAGTTTCGAATATTAATTATTTGTGTGCAGTCGTTGAACAGCACCTAACATTGGTTTGTATGTTACCAAGGGTCACTTTCGTTGGACTCAGTGGAATGCCTGCCTCTTATTTTTTCCATATGACATATATCGACATGTGGAAATTCCTTCTGTTGAATTTGAGATAACAAGTACTAGTAAATATGGGATACCATACATCATTACGAGCGATGTCATCTTATACACGAATGATATCCAATTTTATTTTAACACCACACCACCACCCCGCCCACTGTTTGGAGACTGTAAGCCTCGTCGGAATGTAGGCTATCCTGTTTCGTAATTCTCACGAAAATTAAATGATTGTACTCCATATTCTCCGATTGTAAGCTTACCTATGATTTCACAGAGGTTATGTTATCGACGTAAAGCAGTGTTTGAACGGGAAGTATTTACATTGTCATTTTGAATATGATCAGATGTTATCATTCGGTTAAGAGCTCAACAGTGCACTACTACCCGGAGGAACTTATGCCCTTTTCTCATTAAATGAAATCAGCACCTGCTTAACTTGCATGGCAACAAACCTACCATGTACGTACACAGGCTGGGATGATTTGACTGCCTATGCACCATTCTTGATTGTGTGATGAATCCGTCATCGTCGTCGTCGTCATTATCATAATAACCGTCATCATCATCATCACCATCATCATCATCATCAATATCATCATCATAATCATCGTTGTCATCATCATCATCATCATCATCATCGTCATCATCGTCAGCGTCGTCGTCGTCGTCATCGTCATCATCATCGTCATCGTCATCGTCATCATCATCATCATCATCGTCATCATCATTCTCATCATTATCATCATCATCATCATCATCATCATCATCATCATCCTCCTCCTCCTCATCATCATCATCATCATCATCACCACCATCATCATCATCTTCACCATCATTATCGCCATTATCATTATTATCATCGTCATCATGAACATCATCATTATCAGATTATCATCATCACTATTATCGTCATCAATAGCATCATCGACGTCATGATTATAATTTGCTGAAATTGCCTTTCTAGCAAGATGTAAATTTGGCTTTGTTTTTAGGTTTAAAAATAATTAAATGCTATTTTAAATGCACTTAACCTCATTTGTGCCTAAAAACAGGTTTCTTTTACGTGACATTAGACATTTTGTTTTGATTACTTGTGACTCTTCGTAGAGGTCAATTATGACGTTTCCTTAGCAAAATTTGGAAAAATGATTTTTTGGAAATTGCGTATCAGGAAAAATGCAGAGCCACTGCGATCCCGTCGTGATTCTCTATGATTGTGAAAGTAGCGTTGTGAGAGTATTCCCTGTTCCTTTCCGCGTTATAGTTTCTTAGTAAAAGTTTAAAAACATTGCAGTCTGCAATGTAACCAATCTGAAAGGTACAGGGATTTTTGAATTTGACCTGGATAATATTACGTCATCCATGTAGGAATTTTCCACCAAAAGATTAAGGTATTAGTATTTCGAGAGGTGAAAACGTCGCACTGATCTTTACAACTAATTTGCCAATCTGGAACGTTTCTTAATGATTAAACAAGAAATGAAGTACAAGCTTTCGAAAGTTGAAGGCAGATTAGCAATGGAAGAGAATGGGTGTTTAAACCTTGTAGTGGCCACAACCCAGACCGCGTAACCACGGTTAATTGGCAGCCTTTGAGTTGCTCAATATGTTATGAGATTAATGATACGGTTGCAGGAATGCACATGGTTGTAGGTACTATTCTAGGTAAAAGCTGATGACAGCCTGTTATCTTGCCCCTTCAAGAATGGTGTCGTCTACATCTAGATAGCCTTAACAGTATGCCTGAGAATAAGCTTAATACAGAATCTTCCTGCCTGAGACGAAGCTACGTTTTTGCCGCTCTTTTTCGCAGTTCTGTAGCCATCGTTTGGTTGCTGTCGGCAAGGAAACCATGTAGTGTTCTCAATTAGAAAACGCATAAACTAGAATAAATCTTATGGGAATAACGGTCGAATACGCAGTAACAGCAATTCCTATTCACATCTGAGAATTGATTTCTTGTTTATCTTCTCACATCAATTGATAAAGTAGTTTTAAAACATTTTGATGAAAACAAGGTAATCCAATTTCAGTGACATTTGCGGTGATTCCATGAGCAGATGGTTACCTGTTCGAATCGTTTTAATTTTGTCTACATTCACGGATGTTGTTGTCAAGAAAGATTGAAGTGTTCAGGTCTGAATAGTGAGCAGTCGTTTTAGTCTGCCATTTCTTTTCTACGGTCTACGTCACGCGGATGGTGTTAAGGGGTATTTACGAATATAATGAGCTGCAGACATAACGATTTAGTCTGTTCGTTTAAATTTGCTGAGTCTTTATCTTCACTATATGTGTAGTTACAGACTGGTTGAGGTCAGTTTGAGGAGGGGGGATGTACTGGGAAAGCTAGGAGCCACTGAATGCGACTTATAATCCCTTAATAATATTGAGAAGCGCAGAGATCTGTTTTGCGTTTATTGAAATAAGTCTTTGATGTCAAATTCACCACGGCAGTACCCAGACGAGATTTTCCGTATGATTGGAACGTTATGGTTGATTGGTTCGCTTTTCTCTGTCAATTGGACCATTTCTTTTTGGGACCAATTAAAAAATTTTGATGCCCGACAGCTATTGATGTTTACTTCAATGCAGGCAAATCATGCAACCCACTGTGGAGGAATGGCGAAATAGATTTAGGGTACAAGCAAGGGACAAGGCCCGAGTGCAAAAGTAAATGTCAAAGTACATTTGTTTTGGTTTTAGACACTTTTGGACACCTGGAAATCCATAACATGATAGATATCAACCCTTACTAACCTAAGTGACCGCTTTAACTACGTTATGGTGCGAAGAGGGTGAGATACCGCAGTAGACATAGCGCTGATCAAGCCTAACCCAGAGGGAATAGTGTGCAAGGTCACTGTTTGAATACATATCGGACGATGCGAGCCAATGTCGGCCATTGCAAAGATGATAACTATTGTCGGTGTTGTGTGATGATGGTAAATACTGCTAGTAAGCTCTCCAATCAGTAAGCTCTTACCCATTTATTTGTTCTTGGAAGCAACCTCCGCCCTTTCAATTACCTTCCTTATAGGGGTAAATTTAATATTTGACAATGGACATTTGACGCTTGGCAGACGTTTTGCAGCGATATTATTCGTTATCCTCTTACAGAATTTACATTTCTTAAAACAAACGACGGAAGTGAAGACGATGAAATCATTTGTTCTAAAGTCGTGTATCTTGTAGCAGTGAGCTTGCCATGCTAGTTTAGCATAAGAAAGTGGTTCACCAGGCAGACGGAGAGAATTTTATTTATTCAAGATGGCAACATCATTCTGCTGCACAGTTTGATTTGATGACTGATAATGATGTTAGTCAGGATGAAGTAATTGATGCTGAAGCCCAAAAATAACCTAACAAGGTCCAACATGTCAATCAATCTGTTGATTTCGTTACGGTTTCTCCCCTGACTTTCCGTAGCCATATTCGGCACTCTTTTGGTGAATTATGTACTCATTCTGTCAAAACGTTTTTAGATTGCATTTACAGTTTACCAATTTTACGAGCCCCCTTTGAATGAGCCCTCCCCAGGTCAATTTAATATGATTTACGACGAATATGCTCCCTCCCTGAGGCAACGCAATGACGTATTTACTGTTTGTTATCGTGCTGCGGCAGTGTATTTGGAAGATGATTGACGTGGACGTCGGGAAGCTATTTATTTAATACGTTGTTAAAAGTTACTATTTCAAGTCAAATGCCTTCTTAGAGTTATTCGTAAGTTTTTTTCCGTTTTGCTGGAATACTTCAGCTGTTCAAATTACATATGTCATGCTTCTCTGGCAGACATCATGCTATGATAGGATGTATTAATACGTTCTCAAATGAGACATAATTGCTATCGTGCTGATGCGCATCGAAGCAGCATAATGTTAGTATAGCATTTAGATATTCAGTATTTCACCTGCTCGATGAGGAAAAAATTTGGCACGTTCGTATCGTTCTAAGGTCAGACTAGGCGATATTCTACCCGCATATGCGGATCAACAAGGAATACTTTGTATCCAAATGGAGGACGCGAATAGTGGCATTTGGTCAGACGTAATAGCGCTACAGCTACTACAGCTGACACATGCATGTCCGTAGTTGAACGCAGTAGTTCAACGACAATTTTTAATGACTTTACTCAGCCGAAATTACTTGGTTACAAAATAGAGAAGAGGCAGGGGAGACAGCAGAGGTCACATTCTTTGGAAGTCTTCTTCAGAAGATCTTATGTCCCGGGAAGCGCCAGAAGTTTCAAAATTTAAGACTGCAAAATGGTTTGCTTTTTTTTCAACTCCTGTGGCGGATTGTGTGACCTACCAAGGTAATATCATTCGCCCTTTCGTCAATTGTAGTTAAGTTGAACAAAGAGATTTGAGTATCAGTTGCTTTACCGACGAATGTTGTAGTAATCAGCTCATACTATGTAAACACGCACAGGTCTCTTTCACAAGGTGTCTTTATAATACAAGCGCCAAAGTAATTTTTAACAACGGAAATGCCCCGTTTCCCTTTTTCATTTTCTTTATTCTATGACGTAGTATTGGTGGGCTGCGTATTAGAGACAGGAAACAGTGTAACGTCGTAAGCAAGATTTTGCCATTCAGAAACTAAATTAAAGTAGAAAATAGAGTTAATTAACCTATTAATTTCCTTCATTAGTCATAGAGATCGTCCTTCACTCTACAGAATTTTTGTGATAAGTGTCTGTCGGAAAGGTTTAGCAAAATGGTTTCATTACTTAACGCAATTTTTATGTATTGTGCTAGGAATCAGCGTTTTAGAAATTTGAATACAAAATCTGGACATTAAATCGTAATATAAGCAGTATTGCCCGAATATCTTACATCAACCGTTTAAATGTTTTCACGTTCCACTTGGGAAACCACTGGCCTGCATCAAGAAAGGAATTTAGCACCTCGTCTTTGTATGACTATTAGGTATCTTCACGATAAGCCTTCCCTATTTTTATGTTTCGGTCATCAAGTTATTATGAAAGTTTTTATTAAAAAAATCGAGCTTATCCCGAATGGAACTTGGATACCACCATCCCTTGGCGAGATCTGGGGCGGTGACCTAGAAACTCACTTGTTTTCAGCTTTCAATTGACCCAAATGACTTCAAAAAACGCAGTTTCGAAAACAAGTTTGTAACTTCTGAAAGTAAAATTGCCATTGCTAAAATTTGAATAAGAAACAAATAACTAAGGCAGGTCTAGTTGCGTCTTAAATGTCAATTTGAATCGAGTTTTTGTGAACGGCGAAACGTTCTTCTGAAAATGTTTGCATAAAGCGCTGGTAATGTTTCTGATAGAAGTTTGATGATAGTGAAATGACAGCAATCGTTTATACTAGCATTTAACGGAAAGTTTGACTGTAGCTACATAAGTTTGCCGAGCTTCGGGACAACGTTTCTCCACCGCTTTGGGCGCGTCTTGATGAATTGGATTTGAATAAACATGTTGAATTTTACACGGGCGTTAGAGCTTGCGTAGTAGCTTGATTGAAAGATCTGTCTTGTGTACGACGGTTGTGCTAGATAAAGATCTTTTTCAAAAGAGGGAAGTCGATTAAATGTTTTGGTATCACAGATGACTCTGATTATGGTAGATACGGCTGATTAAAGATTTCAATAGATGTACCGAGTGACATGTGCACAGCAGTGGTAGGCCATTTCATAATGTGACCGCCATTGATTAGCAACCGCCATGATTAGCAATCTGCTTTTTTATCGTCGTACCATTTGATCCCAAATCATAAGGCCTTCACCAGGGGCCCGCGGTGAGGTGTTTGTCAGGCGTTACAATCTTCATAAGATTATTGCAGTAATTTCTTCTGTGTTTTTGATTTTTTTAAATATTTGTTGTTGCGGCCGGTGACCCTGAACTAACAAAAGAAATAGTAGAACACTCAAAACATAATGTTGCCCTGATGTTGTTATCACTCGAATTTGCAAAACCAAATTTAGTAGTTTCAACTGATGTCTAAACTAAAATCGTCACAAAAGTTGCAACATTAGAGCAGCTAGTTCAGTATGAAGAAATGAAAAGGAATGGGTCAACTTCACCGAAGAAAAGTAAGGGTGAAAATAAACTATATTAAATTAAATTGAAGGAATGCATAAAGGAACTAACCAACATACGTAAACCATAAAACACAAAGTTACGGCGTGAAACACCAAATTGTGGAGATACAGTATAAACTCTTATAAACACCACCATCAGGGAGCCGTCACGTCAAACAGATAAAATCTCTATTAACGGATAAAGTTCTGCTAAAACGTAGTGAATGATAAAATCCAATCTTTGCAAGACTATTTTAGTCATGTGTCTAGGTGATTTCTCTGCCCTGATGGTAGCCAATACAAGCAGAAGTTTGTCGTTATTAGACTCCTGAAGTTTTCTGAAACTTACCTAATTTAGTTACAGTCATGTTGCTTAAAAATTTTAATATTATCGAAAGTCATGTGTTTTCCGCATTTACAAAACCATTGGTGTCTAACTGTAATAAAGTGCTCAGCGTTTTAAGTTTGCAATATCTATGGTGACTCATTTTTCTCGTTTACCTTGTTGTTTATCTCTTTTACTTCGTTTTTATCCATTTTACTTCTTTTTTTCTTGCATTCTTTGCTGTGTTCCTCGTATGTTGTGTGTGCCCTGTGTACTGTTCTTTCTGTGCCATGTTGTGTGTGCCCTGTGTACTGTTCTTTCTGTGCTTTGTTGTGTGTGCCCTGTGTACTGTTCTTTCTGTGCCTTGTTGTATGTGCCCTGTGTACTATCCTTTCTGTGCCTTGTTGTGTTCATCGATTATCCCGAAACGTTTCGAGTCGTTAATTACATAACTTTTCATTAGTTCGTTGATATTTTAACGCCCCTTAACCCCCACCCCCCTCAGCCCCAACCCCTTCTGACCTACGGCTGCACCTCACTATTACATTCATCATTATTATGTTTCTTTTTATATGGTACTCGAATTATTAAACCATTCAGCCAATGTTGAACGACAAGTAGAAAATGCCATTAAAGAAGCTTACATTTTCCAACAAGGTTTCGATTTTTGAGGTCTGTGCCTTCCCGACCTGATACCAGTGTCTTCCCGACCTAGCACCTGTGGCTTCTTGTGCCAACGTTCCGATAAGAAAGCAGTACATGTGCTTGGTTGAAGCGGGCATTTAAGCAGGCCATTCCACCTTGTTTATGAAGACGCACTCTATTTTTCAACAATTGAGTACAAGAATGGATAATATTTAGTGTACACGTATACACGTAGTGTTATTTCCATCAGATGGACTATTATGGAGACATTTACCGTATTGTTACGAACATATATGTTGGCGTACAAATCAAAATGCCGTACTATTTACCAAGCCAGACCTTAAGAAGGGAACTAACTAAAATACTGGTATTTTGGATACTAGCTGAACCTGTGTCGAGTTCATTGCATGCAGAAACAGCGTGCCTTTCTTTTACATCTTCGTTGTTCAAACATTGTGAAGGCAACCATCTTCGGGAGGACGGATTTTAGGCTTCGTATTATTTCAAATACGTGGTATTCAGGCACCGTAGTGTATGGCAGAAGCTCATGTTTAGTCACCACAGGGAGTCAAAGAACAAGTTTCCAGAACAATGCCAAATACACATATTTCAGTAATAAAGCAAGCAGTGATAGATTACTATTGCCTAACAACTTGTTTTCCCGTTGTCCCCTGTAGCTGCTGAGGAAACGTCATATTGGCAATGACATCGTGACCGTCATTTTTCAGGAACCGGGAGCCATCCCATTTTCGCCGAAGAACGTCAGGTCACATTTTCAACACGTATTCATTATTGTGCAAGTGGAGAATCCGACTTCGGAAAATACTGCATACAGGTAAGACCGATATTTAAGAATCACTGCGGTCTGGATATTGTGTGTTTTGAACCAGTAATCAGCCATAATGGCAGTCCTCTTTTTAACACAATACATAGGTTATTCGCTTTTGACTAGTTTCTCACCTTAAAGGATTGATTTTACTGATCCGAGGTGCGATACAACATTTAGTGTATTTTTATTTGAATCACGACAGGTTTGCTTACACTTTGATTTTGAACTGATAGAGGTATATTTGAAGACCAGGATGGGCTTATTGCACGATGTAAGGACATCTGTCCATCCACTTAGTGATGTATGAACGATATATGTATATGTTCCACTGGTCTAACACAAAAAGTGCAGCTTAAATTTCCTGGAACCAGCAATTCTTTACTGTGATTCGTCTACAGTCCAGTGATGAGGTCACCCTTCTTGGGAGTAAGGATACGTGCCTCGGCATCTTAGAGTAATCTCGACAAAATTGGTAAAACCTAAAGTTTGTGACATACTTTTCTATTTCTCCAGTATTAATTCAAACTTAACATTTCAAATCCTCTCTTCTCAAAACCCTTCTATCCTGATGGTGTAAATGTCAAAATCGACCAAGCAGCAAAATGCAGCGCAGTACGTCTGTGCGATTATATAGTCGGAAAGCATCAAGTCGCAAAATCAGGCCAGTCCTCATTTTCTCACACTGCTGTAGATCGTGAAGATAGATATTTGGGCGTTGGCATGAACGAATGTGAGGCACCTAGTGATCATGTTTGTCCTGATTTATGTCTCCTGTTAAAGTGTAGTCTCTACTACGAGCCAACTGAACTCCAGCTTTGATTATGTAAATCGAATTTATATTAAGAACACTTTGCTACAACGTAGCATACAGTAAATACTCGATTAAGCGCCTCCTCCTTAAGTACCACTTTTTAATAAGCACCCCTCTCGAATTTGCGCTCCGGGGCGCCTAGTTGAACAACTTCTCTTAAGGAAAGGGAGTGAAGATAATTTAATCCATCGTTTCAAAGGAAAAGAATCGTATGCAGCAGGAAAAGACCTTTTGAAGGCGCAAATGGAAGTTTTCCAAAGACATGGAAAGATCTGAGAACCCCTTCATCTGTTCATCTAACGCAGAAAATGTAACTGATTAGGATGCCGAAGAGGCAATGAACGTATTTTGGACGAGGATAACGTAGAAGATGACGATGTAGACATCGAAACATGAACATCATACTTGCAATATCCATTTTGTTCAAAATATTTCTTCAGCGCTAAAGATTTTTTTAATAAGAGCCCCTCTCGATTTAACGCCTCGCTCGATTAAGCACCCCTTGTAAAAGTTGATTTTTAAAATAAGTGCCCCGGGCGCTAAAGCGAGCATTTACAGTAGCAGTCCATATTTCTCTTGCGTAACATCAACTGAAATTTTTTATTGTTTAGGTGACCACAAAATTGGTAAATCCCGCTTCCATTTGATGTATCGTTGTTTCTCCGTGTTTACAGTTTTTTATATTTAAAGGGGAAAGATGGGCATTGTAATGTAATGTGGATATGTGACCTGATGCCTAATATATCAAGTTTTTTTTCTGTACTAGGGTTGCAGTCACTCGATCGATGGATGTACCCTATTTTGGTCCACCAATTCCTCCAAACGCAAAATTTGGTCGAAATAAAGCTTTCAGGGACTTCCTATTAACTAAAAGTAAGGTTTCAAGATTATTCTATTACTTTCTTCCAGGTTTGTGCTATAAACCAGCGGTTCCAAAAATAGGGGGTTTCCCGAAGGGTGGGTTACCCCAAGGGATGGGGATACAAATGTTTTTCGCGATCGCTGTAGACTTTATCTCTTTATCAATGTGTGAATCTTGTTGAGAGCAGAAATATAGTAGAACTTTAGCGCCAGTAATGGAAGTGAAGTTCTTTTTACTCTGGATCGAAGGGATTACGTAACAAAAGAGTCTGGTAACCATTGCTGTACACTAAATTTGCGAGACGAGTAGTAGACGAGTGAGATACAAACATCGTTGTGCATACCATTAAGGATGATCCGGGGGCGGGGGGCGCTCCATGCATATATTGATTGCTGGAATGATTGATTGGTTAATTGAATTGATTGATTGATTGATTGATGGATTAATTGATGGATTGACTGATTGATGTATGGATTGATTGATTAATTGATTGATGGATTGATTAATTGATTGATGGATTGATTAATTGATTGATGGATTGATTGATTGATGGATGGATGGATGGATTGATTGATTGATGGATTGATGGATTCATTGATTGATTGATGGATTGATTCATTGATTGATTAGTGTACTAATTGGTAGGTTGATTAAATGGTATTTGGGTAAATAAGACCATTGGGCTGAAGATATACAAGTTGTCGGTAGTGACCCGAAATTGGAGTTGACACAAGATTATACATTAATCGCAGTTTCGTATCTCAGATAGGGTGCGGCGAACTGTACCCGTGGGGAACTCCTTTGTAGGTTTTATCTCGTATTCTATGGTAGTTTGCAAGTATTAGGATCTTGAGTTAGATGTGAAAGAGGAGCCTATCAGGGCAAGAGGATCAGGTGCTCCAGGCTGACAGATACGAGGCTCTCACATGTTTGAAGTTGAAACCGATGTTTTTTTATATCAGTTGGCAGGTTGGAGGGCTTGGTAGGGATAGTGTCAAGCCGGGATTTGTTGGAACTTTCGATTGTTATTCTGGTGCATCAATTTGAGTAGCTGGGCATGCCCACTATGCTTGCAGGTGATTTAGGTGGTCATACCTGCAGGAAGTTACGAGGCATTACAGAGGTCACTCTTTTATATCGAATCAACGTTAAACATGCCTATATACGTAATAGTGACTGCAAGGGTAAAAACGTAGTCGTTAGGTAACATAATAATGCCGTTTGCTCGTGTCTCGCATCAGCTTCAATTGTTTTCTTACCCCGTTAACAACGTTAGATTTACCTGAAATGTTCTTGAACCAATAGTTTGTTCATATAACTGACTTTGAGTTGAGTAATTTCTGTATCATCGTCTACCCACAAGAAAACTCCATTGGCCTGATTATTGTGCAATAGTTTTATGTTAAGATGTTACATGTTATGACATTGTTCACACAAAAGTAGCACACTAAAATATGAAAAAGAAATGCTTAATGTAATAGTGAAGACACGACGAAAAATGCCAGAAAACCCCGAAAATGCCAGATATTTTAGAGATGGCCAACAACATGAATGGTGATAGTGGCAATTGTTATAATGATTGTGGTGGAACGGCTGCTGTTGCTAATGATTATGATGGTCTTGATGATGATGTTTATAATGATAGTGATGATGATGATGATGACGATGATGGTGATGATGATGATGATGATGATGATGATGATGATGACGACGATGATGGTGATGATGATGATGTTGGTGATGATGATGATGATGATGATGATGATAAGGTATCGTATATATAGTTCTGATAATCAAAGGAAAAGAAGAAGGATAGTATTAAGAAGACGTGAAACAGTGGCAGTGTTGCTCAGGTTGTCGGTGTCATTTGTTTGCGATTTCTACTCACGAAATAGTAGTACGTTCAAACATTGTATTTTATGTCTATCTCTTTGTCTCATGGAAAGTGATTGGAAATGCCAATGTGGCTGATATCACGTGTTCCAGTAGATGTACGCTTTGTTGACAGTAGCATAGTTTTAATTTTTATTCTTAATAATGTTCTTAATTTTTATTGAAGGGGACTGACATTTTTTCTCCGCGCAAATGGCGACGGTCACCCATAATTTTTGGTCTTAACTCTTTGCCCCCCCCCGGTTGTAGACTAGATTCACAATAAGATCCAATGAATCAAGTGATTTTTCCGGGGATAATAGCAGGAACTTGTTGTAAATTAATCCTCAGCCTCTTTGTCTATATAATGTAAGTGAATGCAGATTATATAAGTACTACCCCCGTCAGAAGAACGAGAACCCTTCCTAAGAACTGTTATGCCATTTTGCAATACCGGGAAGCAAAGGTTTAAAACAATAGAGTTTTATGGTCCCGGTGTGAATATGAGTAAGTGTCAGAGTAATCAACGCTCAATTTTTTTTATTCTGATAACTTTTTAAGGTTGTCCTCTTCAAATTTATCTTTCAGTGTTACAAATACGTACGAACTATTGTAAGAGTCATACATTAAAATATTTTGGTTTGGAAGCCCGTAAAAACGGTTGTGGTATACAGGGAGGAAACCCTCTGAATATCGAAGCTGATAATTTTTCTGCTTTGGTCTTGACCGACTCAAAATTATAAGCAGTTTCCGAGACACAGCACATTAGTGCATATTAATGAATTAAGTAGTAATCACGAGCACCGTTTCACAAAGAATGGAATGTCCTCGCTGTTTCAGTATTTTGTGAAAGGGGCTAAAGTGTAGTTAAGTAATAGATGTGAATTGATTACTATTGCAAACGCTGTCTGTTAATTACCACCGATTAAACTTTTAATACATGTGGTATTGTATCCTCCAGAATAGCAGATTATGGGCTATTTGAAAATCCCGCTTAAGAAAGTTTAACTTTCCAAAACAATCCATCGTTAAATTCAGGCCAATGTTTGCACATGAAGAATAAGTGTATTTATTACCTGTCTTGGTGAAAGCGTTGTTTGGTATTTCTTACCATTAGCTCGCATCTGCCACCGTTTTGTGGTGAAGATTTGTGCATCTGTTCATTTTGTATGATGAGGCAACCTTTGTGTGTTAACTCCGTTGTGTATAATCTCAAATTGAAACTGTTTTAATCTGGCCTCTATCAGTTCGTAAAGGACAGGTTTTAAATATACATTTACAGTGTGTTACCAGCTTGATGATAAATGACGTATCGCGCTCTTTCCCTTCACTCCAATGTAGTCATCAATGCAGAAAATGCTGCCCACAAGTCAGAAAAATTTACAGCCATGGCAATACGTACTCGTTTTGAATATCTGAAAGATTTGGCGACGAATTTCGTGACAGCGAATTCTGTAGATTCCGGAGCCAAGTTCAGTAAGTATTTTATATCTTTGTTGATTTTGAGCTGCGATTGTACGGCTGAGAGATTTGTTATTACGAAAGTGGAAAATCATATTGAGGTGAATTAAAACTTACATCGTTATCGATCGATACTTTGGAAGGGAGTGAAGAGTGGTACTTTGTCAATTTATAAGAAACCCCGCGTTTTTGGTGAAACTTTGTAGGGTAAGCTGGTGTAAGTCATATACACACGGGGTTTTAATTCTTTTCTTTTATTTATATGACCACAGTTACCATAGACTCAAGCACCAATGTATGTGGTGCCTTGTATATGTGGCGCGTTAGTAATTCAAGTGGTTTTAGTAGTTGTCGGTAAATCGGTGTGCTGGTTTATCAGATTTGTGACATTTTAAAAGCATACGATTAACCATTTAAAAGCCGGTTAGAAATATGCGATTAAACATTGAAATGTAGTGATTAGAGTTTGTAAGATTCGTAAGAACCAGTATTGGTTGCCCTTGTTGGCTGCTAACAATCTTCATTATTTTGTCATATGTCATAAAATCATCTGTAAGTTTAAACTAACCTTAAAGCCATATGGATTGGTTTTAAAAAGTGTCTAAAAGTATATAAGTATGTCTATAAGTACTAAAGTATATGTTTTGTAATGATATAAACCAAACTGTATCGTTATCCTTTGGGATCTGTTGTTGAAATAGCATCAAGTTTGTAACGGGAAAGTCTAGCTTCATCTGTAGAGCCGAAGTGTAAAGATCAGACGTATTGGGCTACGGTAACTTTCTGCTACAGCCACTGGTAGCTAGCGTTTTGGCGCGAATCGAACTGACTTCACTCAGCTGGACTCACATGGAGGGCCGAGGATGCAGTGTATTCCAGACGGTGCCCGATCTGTTTTTTACATCTTAAGTGTAGCAGAACCATCAGACAGTTAACATCTATCCTTTACAGGAGACGCGCATTTGACGAGGTACTGCAAAGCAACGTCCGCTACTCAACAGCCGTTCTTTAAGGGAATAGTGCTTCATTCTGTTCAACCAGACTTATGAGCTCTAGTGCACTTAATCTTACTACCCTTACAGGGCAACCAGATGTATGCCGTCGGCATCTAATGTAGCTTTAGTACACCGTAGATTGTTGTCAGTGTTGTGTCTTTGCAGACACTTGTTTGCATTTACTTATGTTGATCGACTCATATTCTAAAACACCTCTACCTTGGCTTAGTCGTTGCAAAACTAGAAAACCGCTTTCTCTACCTAGAAGATTCCTTGCGTGAGATTCTTTTGGGATGTGGTACCTGAATGTTGAAGGTACAGTATTCTGGGTATATATTGTATCAAAGACTGTTGGTGTAGGCATCCTCTTGTGGCATGCGAGATCGTGTTTTGTTTTGTGTAATGCTGTATAGTTTGTTAACTTTAAAGTATGTTGTGCATTTCGTAATGCCCCTTCACACGACTCACTGTTTGCCAGCCACAAAAGAATGCAGTTGGAGGCAGTGTAGTTGCTGCAAAGCGCAAACAGAGAGCATGGGAATATTATCCCAGTTTTTGACTACGAGGTTTCATAGTGTCTTAGACCCGGGTATTTTCTTTGCACTGAGGTGGTAGAGAGTGTGATTCTTGCAGTCTTGTCATGGTAAGGTGAGACTGCGGCTTACAGTCTCGGATCTAGTCTACTGCTGTTAACGATTCATTTTAGGCTATGTGCGCACCAAACGCCGATCATCGGTTTGACTAATACGTTAAGGTACCGTAACTCAGGATGGGGATAACTGAGATGGGATCAAGGGAACCATTGTTTTTAGGTTTACCGGCACTGTAAATATCCAGTCAGACTCAAGGCACAATTGGAGCAAAAATACATTAGCCATCCAATAAAGACACCATACCTACAATTTGCCCTTACATCTTGTACCACGTTAAGAGATGCGAATAGGGTTTTACTACCGATGGGTTATCCATGTAATCTGAGAACCTGTTTGAGGCAAGCATCTGAATTTCCTAGATACTGATGGATTGGGCATAGCGATAAAATAGCTTGTAGTTTTGTTGATGTAAATAATGTGAAATAATGTTTTAAAAGAGTTTGTATGTCACACATGGGCGTATATTCTGGGGTGGACGGGGGAGTCGTCCCCCTCTCTTTTCAGGTTTGGTTAGTAGGTTTCGTATGTAACTAAATATAGAATCAACTAACCTAAAAGACTTTTTGAGCTGCCAGGTAGCCCTAATTTAATAGCCTGACTAATTAGCCTTTCTTACCGACTGATAATTCAATGGTCCACTAAAGGAATCGTTATCTTTTACTTTAGTTTCGTGAGAATACACAAATATACATTTCATCACAAGCAGAAATAAACATGTAATTAGTAAATGCCTTAAGTCGGAAAATTACCAACATTTTGTTGATGTTCTATCTTCAACTTCAACTCTTCCGTACACATTTAGCTCTCGACCACCCTTTTAGATTGTCAATTGTTGGAAAGTATTTGTAACGGCGCCGGTAAGTATGTTAACCTAAAGAATGCAAAACGTTGTTTTTAAACGTTTTTGAGCAAAATATGGCGCCTTGACCCCAACTATGAAGAGAATTTACATTGTTTTGCTGCCTCATTTTGCCACTGCAAATACTGTGACTTGAATAAGAAAATCACTAGTTGCTTAGCAGTCTGTAATCCTTAATATCAGAAATATTCAGTTGTCATAGTTCATGTTTTCTTAGTATTTATTGTGGCTCGCCTTTTATGTTATGGAGGTGTTCCAAATTCACTATTTTTAGGAGTGTACTCATCTAACTCACGAGGTTTCTACTCCATAACGGTTAGAGTAGACGAAATATCGAAGACGAGTACTGATCTGTTTTGTATGCGTAACGTACAATGTATTGCTGTAATATATACCAGGACATACCAGAAACGCAGAGGTACTCCTCGATTTCATGTTGGTTTATAAGGTAATGTCGGACCAATACACCATCTATTTATTTTTCTCTTCCATAAAGTTCTCAAAAACACATCCTGCTCTCCTGCCGCTTTTTGAAAAAAAAATGCGAAACGGCGAGCCTACTCTTAGGCATAAAGAATCATTCTGGTAGCATAAGCTCATGGTCTACTCCCCCCGATGGTCTACATGAAAAGGAAGTCACACCTTTAGCATAATGCTATAAATGCGAGAATATGAGTAAATTGTGCTAAGGTTAGTTCTACCTTGCGCCTTGTCGTGTGGTTAGCAAGGTACTATCTTTATTTTAGCTATTCGGGTCTCGGTGTGGCTACGAGACAATGAAAGCTTTAACCAGCCTGCAATAGTTTTTCACTTACAATTCCCAGTAAGTTGGGATAAGATACCGATGTAAACATTTCAATTAATGATGTATTTTAACAATAGGAATGAAAAAGTACTCGATTTATGAGCTTTCAAATAGAAATTTAACAATGTATCATTATTAGTAGCCCCCTTTTAAGGTAAAGTCCAAAGTTTTCTTTGTAGTAGTAGTAATATAAAATGTCCCATGCCCTAATTGTAATTTTGTTAAACATGAAGAAGAAAAAACATCGGAAAGCTACAATTTACTACTCCTCGTCAGTATATATATACGATTAAAACTGTAACGGATATAGAACCGTAGGTAAAACTGTGTAAAAACATAATAACCTTGGTGTGCATTGGCCAGCTTTTGGAATTATAGATGTATACAAAATTGTGAACAGATATAAAAAATATAATCAAACTTAAATGCTAAAAGGAGCTTTCACTAACTTTCGGAAATTTGCCTTATTTCATCACGCTGACATCCGTTTACCTCATCCATTTCATTAAATTGGTTTTGTTTTATTCTCTTTCCATTCCACTTCATTCTAGATAACGTTACTTCATTTTTTTTATTTAATGTAAAAATTTAGCTATATAATATCAGGACCGGCAAAACAGAGGGGCCGGGGGCCATTGCCACCCACTTTTCTGCCAAGTTTGATCTGAAACATTATGCATGTAAAATGGTTGTATTGGCACACCCATTTGCCCCACCCCCACCTTTAAAACCATTTCGCCGGCCCTGAATTTGTTTGTCACTTATATTATAGATTACTATTTTCTTATGTAAAGAATTTCCATAGATATTTTAGTCCTGCTCTGAAACGTGTCCTTTAATGTTAAAATAGGCTTGTTATCGCACATTCATGCCCTTCGGTTTCAACATATTTATGTGACGTCGTGTTCTTCATACGAAGTTGATTTTCTAAAGAACTGCACTTTGCACGAATCCAACTGATAAGAGAAAAACGAAGCATGTTTATGATGTTTTACACAAGATTTCATTAGATGAGACACCAACAACATCTTAGAGCCCAATGTCTGAGACAAGTCACGAGGACATTTTTTCTTCCTTTTTTGAGAATTGTAAAAATTAATTATCATAATTAAAAATAAAAAAGGAATCTGTAGTCAGAAATAGAATTACGTCTGATAGACTAGATCATTTTTCTTTGCACCATGCAGGTGCATATGTCTGTTTATCTGAATACCTTGACCAGATTTTGGTCGCATGTAGGCAACTAGCAGTGGAAATATCGGCAGAAACAAGTCATTATCGTAACAGACCCATCGTGCAATTACATAACTTCAAGTATGGCAAGTGGTTCTGCTATTTATGCCTTCGGCTTTTCAAACGCAGCGGTGTTACAATTGTAGGGTCAATAAAGAGTTTTAATGACAGGAAGGCTCGTGATACTTGCAGCAATGTAATTTAAAATTTGTGGCTGTTCTTAATTGTTAACTGTCTCTCATTAGGCCATCATCGTTCATGAGTAGTTAGTGCAGTTCATATTTACGTAATGTTTGGCAAAGAATAATATTTGGCGTTGTTTAAAATTCTCCGTTAACATTGTAGATACTATTCAATATATTGTTTAAGTTTTCACAAGTAGTTTTCATGATTGATGGAAAGTGGCAATTTTATTTATATTGTAGTTGATTATTAACCTGTGCAACAGGCTTGTACTACCCCCGAGAGTTATTACCGCTCTATTTACTTCTATTTATAATACAGTCGAACCTGTCTATAGCGGACACATGCGGTTCCTGGAAAAAGTGTCCGCTATTACCAGGTGTCCGCTATATAGAGGTTTTCAACTATATCTGCCTAAATTAATCTTAATTAATTAATCCTAATTCATTAATTTGCCTAACTTCGCCAAGAAAAGAAGAACAAAAAGATACATCAATTCATAACAATGTTTTTAAATCTCATATACAAACCTCAATAATAAAGCTTTAACTAATAAAGCTAATAAGTTTAGGAGGGATTGAAAAAGTCACTTGTTAAAAAAATACTTACTGTATCATGAATTTTATCAGTTTATATTCTTCTGACAACTCAGGGACCACGAAGCCATAGAGCTAGGGGGCTTAAATAGGAGTAAGATACGAATGTCCGCTATACACAGGTTCATTTTAAGGCAAATGGTCACGTGGTTCCGAGAAAATGTGTCCGCTATAACAAGTGTCCGCTATAAACTGTCCGCTATATAGAGGTATTTCGATGAGTGTTTGACCTTGATTCGGCCTGTTCCTAGAAAATGTGTCCGCAATTACCAGGTGCCCGCTATATAGCATGTCTGCTATAGACAGGTTCGACTATACAGGAAATGTTACTTTGATTTAAGAGATAGAAAGGTATTGTTATTTCACTGTAGCGACTCGACCACCTGTTCATGTTTTCAGCAACATTTATTTCGCAGCGATTCAGTCATAAGGTAACTTTACATTCTTCAGAGTTTAGTTTCATGAAATGTCATGAAAGACCAACCGTATATAAACTCAAAAGCTTTTATTCGTATGTGAAAATGATTGTACTTTGACCGATGTTTTACTGCCATGTAAACGGGATAATGGTCTCGAATACAAGGTGTTCGTCGCTATCTAAATCAGCAAAACGACATGTTACTTAGGTGGAGACAGGTGTGCTTTTTTCCCATTGCTGTGGGTTTATTTAAACCGTGTTAACTGAAGATAACAACTTCTGATACTAGTGTCTAATTCATATACTTGGTTGGGGGTTGGAATTATGACACATTTTTAACGGCATTTTGTACACAACAGTTAAGAACCTTGTGTGTCCTCTTACATTCCCTTGGTATGCGCATTGCTGATAGGATCCCCGCATTAGTATTACACCAGTGCCATTATACTGGCAGTGCTGTATTTGTGCACTCGACCTAAATATGACGTAACATGTGATTGCCTGTAATTGAGTGTCTACATCTACAATGTACCTTAATCTCGTACACGAACCTATGGAGATAGAGCTTGTAGCGTTGCCGCACCAATCCTTTGGAACTCGCTTCCAAATCAGATCTGGAATGCAACAACTGTGCAGGATTTTAAACGTAACCTTAAAACGTATTTATTTAATAATTATTTTAATTATATAGGAAATATTACTTTTAAGATTGACATACTGTAAAGCGCTTGGTGACAATTTGTGATAAGCACTATATAAGTATTATTATTATTATTATTTATTTTTTACATATAATTACTTTAAGCCTCATGTTTTTGGTTTTCGTGTCCTAGCGTTATACTTCAGTTAGTTATCAGGTGAAAGGCAGAACTCAAAATAGCATCCTTGTAATTTTCAAATCGGGATCCGTTTTCTGTTAAATGGCAGCATAACCAGTTTTTAGAAGATAAACAAGAAGTTACGTCGTCCATGAATCAGAGCCACTGTGCTATGAGTGAGCGATTACTGTATTTGTTTTATTTAAAACCGTAAAATAACGTACTGCGTGTAGAAATGGCAGTGTTTTCTAACCATGCCCATGCAGGAACAGTGAATACTTTTGGCTTGAGATCACTCTTTCCCTCGTTCAGTCAACGCAGAGTCTACAGACTGCTTTGCTCGGAATGTACAACCACGGCAAAAAAGCTGCGAAATTTCATGCACAAATGCGTGGTAGTAAATGAATAGATTCGATTTTTTCATTTTGCTGTCTAATTCGTGGGTTGAAAGAGGAGTAGAGATTACAGACTTCTAGGAGAGCAAAAATGCAGACGTACACACCGCTACTGCAATTCTTATAAACAAACGACTGTTTACGAAGTTTCATTCAAGCACAGGTCTAATATATGTGGAGCACTCAGATTAAGTGTCTCTTTCCGCATGCAATGACACTTCGTCTCACAGATGTAAAGCGTTAATCAGAAAGTAAAAACATTTTTGCTTTATTTCCTATCGGATTATAAGTACAGTCCCAAAGCAGCTACAGAAATTTCATTGAATAGACGACGTACAGTCCGCGGGAAAAGGCGATGCAAAATTGTTTAACCGCGCCAAAACCTATCCAAGATTTATGCCGCTCCACAACTTTTCCTTTGCCATGCAATCCCATGATATCTTGATTGTCTTAACTGTTTCGCTGTTATATATTTAGTTAAAGGGGATTTTTGACTGAACGCCGAAAAATACCCAGGCTAACTGTTTCTGCCATAGGAAAAAAAGCATTATAACAGCGTCAAAGATATCTTTCAATTTATGTTTGTTTCTTTTGGTTTTTATCTGATGCTAGGAGTGTGCAGGAGGCACAAGGAAAGGGTCTGTAGGAAACCGTTTAGGACAAATTCTATTGCCTGCTAGACCAACAGAGAAGTGCGTTTTCTTCTGTATCCCTTTTCAGTGTTAAATCACTGCAGTGGCGAAGGATCATTGTAATTGTTCAGCTGTAACTTGCAGTGTTTATGTTTGTTTGATAGGTGTAGTAAATTTGCCTCTACCAGGTTTGACAAAGCCTTAGCAATCAGTGGCTGCAAATGACTTCTTTCCTAAAAATTCTTGTGAAACAAAGTAATCAAATCACAGTAAGTCAGCTAATGCTGCTGTCGGCCCTTTTCAGTTACCATGATGCCCAGATCTATTATCCTGAAATAGAACATACGGTCTCCAACACAAAACATATTATCATTTTATGGGCATCTAAGAATATCATATTAATGTAACGAGATGGTTCGTGACAAAGAAGCGAAGTAAACCGTGACTTATTGGGAATCCATACAACAATGTATTCAGTTTCGACGATATATTTCGAAGTATTTTAACATCATCTTCAGGTCTAAATAGAAATAGTGAAACCATGTAAAAAAAGAGAAACTGTTTGCTAAAAATTACGTTACCTCATACAAGAAATACCTCTACGTACTAAAGTCCTTCACTGAAAAATGAGAGGAAAAATAAATTTCCCGTGGGATAAATTAGATCTAAATGACTCAAGTGCGACTTATTTATTCATCCGTAGTGTTGATAGAAGGCGTAATGCTTTTTATAAGAAGTGCTTCTAGTGTCATTAAATTATAAATAGTTTTGCATGTTAATAAATATATATAATATAATATATATTATAAATAGGTTTACATCGTCCATTGTAAGCTGCACCTTGCAGGCTTGACTTACTTACCAAATGAGCAGGGTCTTTATAGTTACATATTTTTTTTACCACCAGTGATTCGGCTTTCTTTTTATTTTATGTACCCCTTTTTTAAAACAATGCATATGCCCCGTGGTTTTTATTTGGAAGTATAGCAAGCTCTCACAGTACCTCCCGATAAGCAGAGGGGCAAGTATAGCACCGCCTTTCATATTCATTGAACAGTTGCAGGGTGACTCTGGGTGTTGAAGCATCTGGTTTTTTCCCAATAGTTCTGAAATTCAAACGATCGAGGCCTAGTCCTTTTGTACTTAACAGCATTGTTTTAATTTTATTTTATCAGTTTTAACGCCGTGCACTCACCTTTACAGGGGTTACGGCGGTGCCTATGTGCATGGCACTTACTACTGAGGCATGAAGCACTTTAAGACCGAATTCCCTTCCTGGCGTCGCCAATGGCCCTTCCAGAATTTGAACCCTGACCCGCTTGATCCTATTGATCTAAGGTAAGGCACTCGTCCACTAAGCCACGGCGGCTCAAGCATAAAGGTGTATAATTGGGCCGTGGCTTTGATGGCAAACAAAAGTACGTAAGCACCGTATTGGGCTTCTGGGTGTCTGCACTACTTAAGACGTAGAACAGAAAAAAGTCATGAACATTAGAAGTGAACTCCATGGTAAAGGATGGTTTTAGGATGCCAGTGTATGTACCTGGCACAGAAAGGGTGCTACCTCAAAGCAGTGTACTTTACTATACTTACATCGGTATGCGCACTGTTTCGTTTATAGAGGTACGAGTTCTTCAATCGCAGTTCCAAATATCGTCGTGTGAGGATATGCCTAATGTTCGAAAATTGCAAGGGTGGGAATGTTGTATGTTGTCATTTCCTTCAACCCGAGTTATAGTTGCGTAATTTTATAGGGATATTTACACTCTTGTTTATTACGCATGGTATCAGACGCACTAATTTTAGGATAATCGTATACCATTAAAAGAAACATTGTGATGTTATTTCTGGCGGCAAGTGGTCAGTTGCGTTCAGTGTTCGACTGGGGCTGATATCTGTTAAAGAGATTAGTTCATGTGTTGCCAAATCTCTTAGTTGGTGGAGACCGTTTTTATCCTTTGATTACATAATTGCAGCCGTCCAGTTTCTGTAAATCTTATCTACTTTACAATCTTTCGCTCTTGCTAGATCTGCTGTGTTTGCAGCAATTAGCATAATTTGCTTTTTCTACTCCATGATGCAGCAACTCTAACCGCTGGTTTACGATGACAGTAACCGCGACAGAAGAATTAGAGCCTAACTTGTGTTCAGATTTTCAGAGTTTTAGACGTATGGTAGATTGTTGTCTGTAGAGCTGTTGGAGTCACCTACGGAACAGTTACCAGAAGGTCGATACAAGATTAGTATGTTGTGAAAAGGGTTTGTTCATAATCACAGGTTGATATTAGCTGCTTACAGATGACCTCAAAGTATGGCGCATCCGATGTTCTACCAATGTATAGTAAGCTGGATTAATGATGCGGGAAAACTGCTCCTTGTTTACAATTCAGCAACCATAATTGTACAACCGTTTAGCACTATGGTCGAAGCAAGGCGACGTTTTTCCATACCGACCTCAAACGTGATTTAACACTCACGGATGACAGCTCATAAGCTACAATGGAAGATCAGCGAAGCAACTTTAACAGATTCAAAGAGTTGATGTGATTCGATATGACGTGATTTAACACGGGAAAGATTAGCGATGGTCATTGACTTAAATAGCAAGCAATAAATCGATAACTGAGCTAAATCTGACCATAACTGTTTGTTTAATAGCGTAGTGGATGCTTATGGGTAAGTAATCTACGTTTACGGTTGTGTTGCTAGATCTCGACTTCAACATACCGCTGTAGTTTTACTAATCCATGGAGAGGGTGAAGTAGAAATCGTCTGCACAACAGGATAAGGTAACCCTTGCAAACACTCTCGGCTGTCATGTAGAAGATTCAGTCCGTGGATGCAATAAGCATCGGGCCAAAAGGGTTTATAAGTTAGCAAATATCTGTAAAATATAATTATAGAATTGAAAAGCTTTCATTCTATTTTTCGACCTGTAGTAAACTACCTTGTTGGGGTATCATTCATTGTGTTAGAGAAAGCAATCGGGTTTAATTAAGGACATGAACGTCCAAAAGCTCAGAAGGACATGACTGAAATAGGTCAGAGATAACAAAACAGTTGCATAACGTTCAAGCATTTGTTACAATGGCATTGTTTATTCTGTTTATGATAGCAGGCTACTGAACAACATGTAGATAGTATAACACTATACGAAGTTCTCGAGTGTCGATTAGAAGATGGCAACCTATAGCAGGAAAAAGGTCGAGCAGTGTGATGTTATATCAATTCTGTTTAGTAGGGAAACTCCCTTGTGAAGAAGATGCTTTCAAACCATGTGTTAAGATCGGACATAATTGTTGTTGAACTGTATGAATTCACGTGCTCTTTTTTCAAGAAATATCGTTCCAAATAATAAGGCGATGTTGTTCTACAAATCGTACCAATAGAACATAACCCTACAATTTATTCATTTAATTCTACGCATGAAAACTTTGACGTCAGAATCCAAGTCAAATTTATGCGCTACGTACGACTAGCTCCACCGACCTTGGGACTTAATTAGACGTTATAAGAAGTGTAGAACCCAGCTGATTCAAACGTACTTTTCATGAACTTGGTTCATACTAAAAATGTCGGCATATGATATCTAAACCAGACCTGTATAGAAATCACGGTCTTACAAAATTGCCTTGTCTTCGACTAGGAATGCATTGTTCTCATTTATCAATCATCAGACATTTTATTTTACTAGTGATTTCGTTATCAGTGAAGAAGAATTTATGATGTGAAATTCGCAATACGAACCTCCGACGCCCGATGAGCGAAACACTTAAGTGCATTTGGGTCGACTTTAATTTTGAGTTTGGTACGGCACGTGAAAAGCTCGACCATTGAAGACATCCTGTAAGGCGGAGGCCATTGTATCGTTCCATGGTTTGAACAGTGTAGTATTTTTACTCATCTAACGGCAAGTCTATATAATATTGTATTTCATATGCTTCCAGAGTTACAAATTATTTACTTGGGGGAGGAGCGAAGTGGGTGATTTGAAATTTGTATTGAACGTTAACAAGGAAATGCCATAGAGACTGTTCGTAATGAACTGTTTATAACGTGCTAGCAACTAGACATGCCAAACGATATTGCTGAGTTCTTGCTGTCGCAGCGACAGAGAAATGCAAACAGTGGCGGGTTTAGAGGGACGCCGATCGGGCCATGGCCCAAGGCCCAGCGCCTACAAGGGGCCCTGCGCTAAGAACACACTATGTAATTAGCTGCCTATATCAATTTCGTGGAAGTAAGCGAAAACGTGGAAACTATACCCACTGGGAGAAACGTGGTGCCCCTAGAGCGTCCGCAGCATGATCATGCCTGAACTGCCTTGCAATGCATGACTTCATAGGGCCCCGCAGACCTTTTAGGTCCAGGGCCTCTCACCCTCCAAAACCGCCACTGATTATAAACTGTAGGCCCTTGGGTTACCCTAGAGTATCTCGCATTTACTGGATGTAAGTATTTTTTCATAAGTACGACAAGGTTTTGTAGAGGCCCAATTTGTTGCCTATTGACTATATATACGGTGAGATCATGCTCGCGTGTCGGTCTATTCAGGTAGGCTAAAGCGGCAGAGGAACACTTCTGAAGTTTTGATATGTCCCATTTTGCCCCTTTGCTAGATATTGCGGGGAAATAATACGGGAGCAAACACAACTCATGTCGTCTTCTTTTTGAAAGCTTTTTTCTGATGACTTCTCATCAGACCCTAGTGTCGTAACTGAAAACTTGAAAAAGTAGAAAAAATAAAAAAATTAAAAAAAATTCAATTTTAAGAATATAATGATAATTATTGGTTCAGGCTTAAAACATTATTCAAAGCCTCCTATGTCTTCAGGTGGCAATTTGAGCTTTTTCGGCGCATAGTGGAAAATCCTTCCATGTTTTGCACATTATCCGTATTTTTCTCTTTTTTTCTTCAGTTTTCCTTTTCTTCTTGCTGTGTTCTCTTTTTCTTGCTTTATGGGCAAAGCCGCCCGTTTTAAGCTTCGTGTTGCGTACGTGGTGCTGATAAGAGAAGGCGCGCAGTGTATGATGGTCTGCCAATAAACCACGTATTCAGTGAACTGCGTTCCCGAAAACACTTTTTGTAGCTCCCTCTATTTTTCCACGACTGATATATTTTGAAATGCATGGACTCCCTTTGTCATTGCTAAGGTAAGAGTGGCAAGCCTTATTTGTATACGTAAAATAGGACAATATACGCGGGGTGTCGTTTTTGATTTTTGAGGGTCTGCAAGCAGTAGTTACTATTATTCCCCAGTTAAGATTTTTTATACTAGTAAAGAGTCGATATATGTCTAAGTTAAAAAACAATCAGTTTATGGCATCGCTGGTCAGTTACTCGTTTGGTCTTGTTTTGAATAATTTGCGTTATGTTTCAATTTATTCGAGTTATTGTAAAGATTTAGAACTGTTTTTGTAAGGCGTGCGGAGCTGAACATTGCAATATGCAAACAAGTGTCATGTGACTGGTACATTGTCGACTGCACTGTTTTATGTATAAAGTAGTGATATGTCATTTAGTAATGGGGACCTACTCAAATGAATATTTTATCATTGACAACTGTACCGTAGTTACATGGTGCTGGAATTCAGGAAAAAGATGGCTAATCATTCAGCGACCTAATCACAACAAAGATATTGGGGGGGAGGGGGGGGAGTGGCACGAGAATTGTTTAGTACACAAATTTTAAATTTTTTATCGAACAACTGAACATTTAAAACTAAGAAAGTATAGAAAGTCAAAATTATCGAAGATGATGCCCCCCTCCCCCCTCAGTTGGCCATGCACATGTTATAAGTTTCTATGAAAATATCGCTCCTTTTTTCATTAGACAACGATGGGAAATTTAGTATTCAAAGCAAATAGGAGAAGGGGATATGATATCGATTGGCCCAAGCGATGTGCTGTTATTTGCTACTTCGAGCAAATACTTCTGTCCACACTCACATACGATTTTTCAACTGCTGGTTTTATTCCGACGGGTTCATCTCTTGGCAAAACTCGACCGTGTTATGTCTTGGACTACAGTTAACCTTGTTCTTCTTGGTTATCTGCTCTAATGTAAGGCTTTGATAGGTGTTAAAGTGAAACTGTTTGTTCGAACTGATCCGCTGGCAGATATTCTCAAGAAGCGCCCATTTCACGACATCAATTTATCGTTCTGCGTAACGTATTTCTGTTGTACGTGATCTTGATATTCGTACAGTTTGGTTTTAAAAAGTCGTTTTTCTCAAAGACAAAAAGTAGAGTAGCGTCTTTTCTACCACGGAACAGACAGATCAAAACTCGATACAGGTGTTGTATGGGGTTACCAGAGTATATGTTCACACAATCTAAGAAAGGACTCCCTTCAGTAAGACGAGTTTCTGTAGGAATATCAGTCGATATGAGAGTTATCACGACTGCCATAGTTATTGATTGCTTTTGGTACTGTCAAGGTTGACGGTAGAACTTTCCATATTTCTTTTTAAATTTTTTGGTCGTTCCACTTTGTTTAATTAATTATTTACTGCGAAATTCAAGGTGTAAATTTTGCAAGTGTTAATTCACATTGTTCACTGTGGAAGTAGGCAGGTACAGAATAACCTTACGTGGTTTTCACTTCGGATGACATTTCCCACATGATGGACCAACTTCTATTTTTTCACATTTCTTGTGGTAGTCAAGGGCCTCTTTGTTTCCTTAAGGCGATTACTGGTCTTCGCATTTGACCCGTTACCACCCGGTGAGGCATGAATATGCTCTGTTAGTGCAACTGCAATCCGCATTTAAGGAAGGGGGAGCATATCGCAAATGTAATTGTGGTTACAAGATACAGTTCGTTCTGCGTTGGTTTAGTTTAAGCAAACACCTATGAACTGTCACTGTTCTTCGGCAATTTTTTCAATAGAAACTACAGTTGGCTTGTGTCATGTAAGCTCAAACTAAATCCTGTCGCTACCAAGGCTAGTTTATTTCGCAGATAGCTGCAGCTGGCGTTATGTTCTGAAACACCAAGATGTAGTAAGTTTACTCAGATGACTTTTCAGCAGGTAATTGTCTGACTGGGATGTCTTGCAGGAGTCAATACCAGTTCTTGGAAAGGAAAGTATTTCTGACTATTAAGGACATCATTTTTTAGAAAACAATGTGGTATGTAGTAATAAATCCGCTTTCAATGTTTTGAGTTGATTAAAAGATTTATTTATATTTGTTAATGTGTAACTATATTACACGCCCTGCTCCTGAGGTCACGCAGTATACGTATCTTGATGCGTTATCGCATTCGAAAAGTTATAGAGACAAAGTTTTCACCACATGTTTAGGGGAAGAGAGGAAGGAGTCACTAGAAAACTATTTGATTTAATCGCGAAGGGCGTATTTTAATGAAGTTCTGATTTAGATGCTTTTCAAGACTATTGACCAAGGGTTCGTTTTGCTGTATTTATTAGTTAATTGGGTAATAATTATGTTTGTAGGTTATTTATTAAGTCACTTGT
>JAAAKL020001193.1:0-32573 GCA_010016065.2 Carybdea cf. marsupialis auct. non (Linnaeus, 1758)
AGCTTTTTCAACCATCAACAATGAGTTGTCTTTTGAGATCATTACTTGGATTTTGTACTACAAATAACTTGTTCAAAAATTTCATTAGGTCGCTTGCATTAAAAACATTATGAACTCTCATTTCCTCTGAGCAGATGACAGGCAAACAATCACTTGCCGTGAACAATGATAACGTCGAGGCAAGCATGTTTTGACTTTTGCATCGCATGTGTCTTAAAGGTAAATGGCGCCAGTGTAAGCAAGAGAATGCCCAATGGCAAAAATAGCTAGGGTCTTCGAGAGAGTGAATTAAAATAGCTGCAAACCAAAGAAATGCTGTCTTACAAAATTTGAACTCAATATCAGTTTCACATGCCAGGATTGGAATTCTCTGACATTTCCGACTATTTGTTCGTTCAGGCTATCACGACACAAACAACAAAAACAAGTACTTGCAACAGCTCTGACATACACAGCTTCCTTTGTTCGGTTCATGGTTTAGACCCCACATATCGAATGGCCATAAAGGTGTTTTCTGACATTAAAGGAGTTCTTTCCTTAATTTACGCTCTTATGCATGTTGAACGTAATAGTCGTTGAAACTCGTCGAACTTGACCAATACGATCTACTCTTGCACCTACCTACCCACCGCTGTGCAATAACCTCCAGGACGTCAAAAAATATGGATATCTTCCACCTACGCACCCTTTTTATCCACAACTATACATACATTTTTCCGCAAGTCAAATATTCTAACATATCATTTATAGGTTCTCTGAAATCTTAAAAGAAGGCAAGTTATATTTCTAGTGATTCTGAAAGTGACCCTTGATTGGAGACGTGGATACTTAAGATCATAAACAGACCAAAAAAGAACTACACATTTATCATGGCATTGTTTCAGTACTGGTGAGCCGATCTGCCCAGTCATTGGCTCTGAACTAACCGTTTAGATTTCGTACTAATTTTTAATGCTTTTCTTTGGAAGGAAGAAATCTGTGACTTAGGTTCCGTACAACATTATTTCATTTTCAGATGATTGTTTGAATGGACTGATTACTTCAATCTTGAAAACAAGGTCAATCAGAACTTGACTACCCAAGTTTGCACGTCACCTGTCTTTCAAAAATTGGTGAGAAACCACATGTGACGTATAGTGAAAACGACCTGTTCCCCCCAAACTTCCTGATGGAATTACATTGGGACAAGGCTCGTAAAAGTGCGGCTTCGATTAATTGGCACAATTTTTAGCTCTCCGTGAACTAAAGAAAATGGCCTGAGTGGAACTTTTTGAATTGTAACACATTCATTGCCTAACCAATGCTGGAAATCTTACATGAGAGTCAAATGTTTTATACTGTGGTGGTTGTGGACGTATGGGAGCTTAAACAATGGCAGAACCTAGCAAAATAAAATCTTACCTCCAAATAATTAATGGAGAGACACAAAATATTGGCGGGGGGGGGGGGGGTATAAAGGCAATCCTTGTGTAACCGTACAATATTCCAAACCAAATATTATTACGGTGTCTAAAAAAACCCAAAAAACCAAAAAAAAACCAACATCGACATGAGTTTAGTTATAGAATGTATTCTACAGCAAGCCTTACCTTCCACTTCATGACTGTTCTCCACAATTCCCTGAATTCAGAATACATCAATCTTCCACTACGATCTTCCTTTACAGTGTTAAGAAATCAAGCTGGCAAACTGTAGACCCAATACCTTTAAAAAGCACTGCACATCGATGTGTCCTAGCTATCTAGTTATACTCTTTTCGATCTGGTATGGAAGGGGGGGGGGGGGGGGAAAAACTTCTATCGATGTTAATTGTTGACAAGAAGGGTAACTCCCCCACATATTCGAGCAATACAAAGGGTATTATAAATCTTGAAAAACTTAGGCAGATGATGATGATCTGTTTCCTGTTTATACCTTTTCCTCGCAGCAATACCAATTTGAGATATATTTCAATATACATGAGGAGGTGTTTGCCAAAAGGCATTGCTAAACATTTTCCCTCGTGTACTACAGACATCGTGTACTACAGACGACGTACATTTAAGATGGCGATGCGAGGCGACGTGTTGTCGAGATAAATCCTTAAAAACAGAATGTTTACTCCGTGGATAGCGTGGGTCTCCTTCTCCCTACACGTCTAGCTAGAGAACGAGCACTGATATCGTACAGGCAGCAGCATGCTAGCTACTTTGCACGACAAAAAAGTGTTCTTTGACGACGCAAATTCCTTTTAACAGAAACCGTACCTTGAAATACGTAAGTTCGGGCAATTTTCGTCATCATATATCTTTCTTAACATATCCGCCTTCTCATTAAGTCGTACTCTTTCACTTTACTCTTCACAGCGGCCATGATTATTTTAATAGTTTCTAAGACAGCAGACCCTATTACATCTACTGGAAACGCTTGCAAAAATCGATATGTATTTAGTTACGACAAGAAATGCATACAAAATTATCAACTGGGGCGTGAAACTAGCAAAGAAAATTAAGGAAAGAACGAAAGAATATTACACTATAAAACTGTAAACTCTATCCTTGTAGTTTGTGAGAAAATACTGCGTGTTTAAGTTTCCCTTTACAGGTTTCACATTTGATCATGCTGCCCTAACTGGTAAATGTGTAAAACATCGTCCCTGTGTATAGTGATGTCCATTCCGATCATCATGGCCGAACTTCTGTTGTGAGCCAGAACTTCACGAAGTGGAGAAGTTCTTAATTACAAAGACATTTCGAAATTGACATTTGCTTTACTTCCTGTTTACCGATTGGTCGTACGTCTCGCGTTTCAAATTTGTGGGGTCCCCTAAAAGGGAAACTTAATCTGCAGCATTTAAGAGCCGAGTAGAGTGCGGGGTAAATAACATTTCACGAAAAGGATACATCGACCATGGCTACCATGCTCCTACAAAGGAATGAAAAAGGAGTACCGTGAAAGATGTACATACTGCTATCAACATATATTGGATGAGTAAATGGTGCCATCGTTTTGACTTAGTATGCCAAGGGAAAGTGATGATGTCACAAGCCTATTCCACTGTTTCGCAAATATCAGGCCTGTAGTGTATGTCGAGGTTAAAGAAGATGCATTGGATCTTAAGTTAGGATCCAGTACCAAATAATAACGTTTTATTAGAGATATTTAAACCTTTGGTACCTTATATGGCCATTGGCGTTCTCACTAATAGGGCGACATGAAAACTTTTTCATAGTTCAAACATTTTTAACATCGTAACGTCACATTTTCCCTTCGCATTTGGCCTTTTTAATAATCGGTCGTTTACAACCAGTGATGCTGACTGAAATTTATCGATCCATTCACAACAAAATTGTCATAAGACCAGGGAAAATCCTGACACGAAAACTCTCTCCAAGCGAGCACCACAATAACACCATATCTAGTTATGATACTGTAAAAAAGTCTTGCATTTGATTGATGGTTTGATGTGATTTGATTGGATTGGATTGATGATTTAAGTAAGGTCATGCACTCTTTAGTCCCTTTAAGACGTTCAAAAGACAAAAAAAAGCATTGCCTTATAAACGTCTGCACCGGCAAAAGGTACAATCCAACTCAAAACATAAAAAAGACGGGTACTTAACCATAATAGCCATCATGAATCGCAAATTACATGTCTTATCTTACAATACTGTTTAATGTTCCCTGTCCCTACCTGGCAGATTCCAAGCTCCAATCTCTGTTGCCAATGTCTGCGAATTAAGGTAATATCAGTAAGAATTCGTATTTCCAAAATATTTGAAACAAAAAACTGGTGATCAAGATCTCTGACCATTACAAAAATCTCATTTACGAATGAGTGGTAGGTTTGGGTTTATGTTAATCTCGATCCTTGGCAGAGAATCATATCACGATCGAGATCGAGTAAAGCTGCTCGACTTGGAACTATCTTAATGAACAGCCAATAGACAATACTCAGAGAATTCAAAGATTCAAATTTTGAGATACAACAATGCAACCGCAACACATATCATCACCCTTGAGATTTGTTTTTAATCCTCTTGTTGTTTGATGTCACAACGTTTTCACATTATATAAGGAATAAATATATATCCGGTAGAATCGCATATGGCGAATCAGGACCATTTTAAGTGCCGGCTAAAAGGTTTAGTCAACAGAACCTCTCGTTACATGCCGTACGTCCCGGAACGAGAAGCTCAAAATTCATCTGCTTCATAAAAAGTTGAACGTCAAATACGCGAAATTTGCCGATGTCGGTTCGAAAAGTGGCGCCATGTTCTTGGTGCCACACCTCAATATTGGCCTCCGGTTTTGTTCTAAGGACAAACGAGAGGCTACTTTTATGACAACTTGAGTTTCTACTGAGCAAGTGAGTGATAGTAGTGGCAAAACTGAACAATTAAAGGCGAGAATAAAAGAGGTTGAAAACAAAAAAAATCCATTAACGCGCTTTTCGACTAATCCTTACGTAAAATCACAAACAGAAGGAATATCGAAAAGTCCACCCATTAAACAGCAGATCAATTTACGACGGAGTAACTAGGATGCTAAAGTAACTACTATGAAGAGCATACATTTCTCCATACCTGATTTAAATGCAGCCTGGAGTACTTGTTGCAGTTCAAACGCGTCAATTTCTCCATCCTATGTATGGGTAAGAACAAAATAAAAAACTAAAAAGGTTGAAGGTGAAATAACTCACGAGGATGCGACTTCTTTGGGTGTAAGTCTCAAACCGTTACAATATGAAATATTCTTTTTGGTGACAAAATGAAATAGGCTACCTTTTCAAATATGCGCTAAAATCGCGAAATTGATTAGCCTTGATCATGATGTGACTGTGGAACCCGAGATGTTCACTTAACCTTTCGTACTCGTTTCAAAATTACGCCTTTTTACAACACTGTCGCATTGCGGTATTTTAAACAGGTCTTACCAGTTTTTGTTAATGTAGATGACAATCGTTTAACGTTGTTTGGTATAACTTAAAAAATTAAAAATCTAAACCACATGGCATATCAAAAATTCCTTTCCGACACGATCGACCATAATGGAATTTTGATCTTAATATGTGACAATTACTGGTAAATATTCAAACGTTCGTAGTGAATAAGCTCTCGAAGGTTTATCCACTATTTTGCGGATTTTTTAACAATTGAATTTCCTAAAAGTGATCTTACATTCCAACAAGAACAAGTTTAATAAAAAAGGGCAGATTTTAATATTTTGTAGTTACTAAATTTTGATCCTTAACATGGGATCATCACCAGTATATTCACCATGCACAATCTTCCTTATTTTCTCTCATCAGGATTTTACGACGCTTTTAATTGGGCTGTCAAAGTTTTGAATTGCGACCAGAAAAAAAAGATTTTTTACTGAAAACTTTCAGAGCACTTTTATTCACTGACAACATAGATGCAGATAAAAAATAAAAATGTAACAGAATCCAAACAACTGCATGGTATATTATCCAATACATAATGCCACTTGGTGGATGCTTTAGGATATTAGGATATAAATTACCCTACGTCATACCTAGCTGCGGTCCCCTCTCTCGTCTACACATGACATACTTCGTCTTCCAACCACCTGATGTGATATTTTCGACAGATGGAAACCGCGTCCACAACAACAACAGTGCGTAAATATTAACATAAACAAACTTTAAACAATCATCTGAAGAATACTCACAGACCCGGCAACTTTATCGAAAAATGTCTTGAACTTCTTATCGAAGCTCTCATTTTCCTCGTCGGTAGCCTAGTAAAAGCGGGAGGGAATTATAGTTACTCTAAAGATAATAAGATACACAGGAATTCGAGCTTACCTCAGGGACGGAAAAGCTCAAGGGTAAGATGGTCATTTTAATCACAGCTTAGTAATTCGCCGCGTGTGAGGAAAGAAATCCTTAAGGAATACTTTTAGCGATGAAAGCACATGCAAACGGTTCTTGGTTATTCGCGCGCATAAAAGTAAAGGAAAGAGGGAGGCACTCTCGCTAAACCTTGCCTTTCATTGACCTCGTATCTCTCGGCACTGACAAAAAGAAGATTTCCTTTTAACTTCCATTGAGAACAGCTATAGCACTCTGTTCGCAGTACTACTTCCGCAAATACTCCACGGCTCGGACTCTTGGATCAATCCAATTAAATGCCACCAGGATGACACCAGCTTTAAAATGTTTAGTTACTCTATGTTAGAAGTCTGATTTATCCTAAATTTAAAGATGTATTTAATTATGACGCTTAAAATTTAGATATTAGATAGCGCAAGAACTTTAAGTCACGAAAGCACAAGATTACTTTAATCATCATCAGTTTCAGAGTCGCGTTAATATACTTCTGATACCTTCAATTTGCCTCATTTTCATCACATGCTTAATAGATTTAATGACGATAGAAACTGTGCAAGTCGAACCAGAGCATGCGTAGAACGATACCTAGACAGTCAAGACGGCACCAAAACCAAGCCAGTACCCCCGTAATACTGAAAAAACCGTCTCCACGGAACCCAAAAGTTCCACAAAACACAGCTGCCTTTCTGACCTCTGTCCACTAAACACAAGATTTTACTTTTGTCATTTCTTTATGTCCAAGCCGCATAGCTAATGCGGAGGGAAAGTGATGACGTCACAAATCAAAAGTCTTAGAAATAGTGCAATCTGACTTCAGATATCGAACGACAAGCTTGGAATAGGCTGTTTCCCAAAGTAGCAGACCTGTAGTGCATATAGTGTTTAAACTTGAGGCGTTTAAATCTCAAAAACCTCTGGTCAAAACTCTGCTGATATTCCTTGGTTCCTTAAGTTAGGAACCAGCATTAAACAATAGGGTTTTGTTAGAGAGATTCAAAACTTTGAAACCTGATATTTCCGTGTTGGGAATGGCACCACTCTCAATTTTGGCCATTGACGCTCTCACTAATAGGGTAACATGAAAATTCAGGGTTTTTTCCCTTGATACAAACATGTTCAAAATCGTGACGTCACACTTTCCCACCGCATAGTTAAAGTAATGACGTCATATATGGAAGTATCTAAGAATAGAAAGAGCATTAAAAACATTTAAGATAATCATACAATGACGTAACACAACAGCAGGCCCGATTACCACAATATTTGGAACTTATCCCCTAAATTTAAGTTAAATGAGCGTACTTAAGATAAAAATGTTTATCGTTATCTCCCAAAAGCAACTGCCGACCTGCCATTATGCCTGATATTGATATTCAAAAGCCTTCAAAGGCTTCTACAGTTGAAATTAATAAACAATCACATGCGTCTTCTTCGCTATTTCAACTAATTCGTCATTTATCATACTAAGGGAATCAGATTTACCTCTAGTTATCAAGGAACCATATCGTAAAAATTATTCAAAATTAAACTTCAAAATTTTAACACATGTGCACTTAGCTGGTAATCCTGTTTACTGGCTCCATTGCTTTACATTATCTCGACCTTTCTACACTAATCGAGACTCTTCCACATGTCACTCTTGTAGGCAATTTACGGGATGAATCACTCTTCTTCAAAGGCATGGAGGCAGATTTCCCGCAAAGCTACGCTAACTATGCCTCGCTCTTCCTGGAGGATCTCTCATAGCAACTATAAAATCTGCACTCGTCTTAAAAACCTCTATTAAATATGAAGTGGTCACACGAATCATATTTTGGGCTACTCATGTTATAACATTCATGCTGTACAACTATTCACCGTAGTGCACATTGACCCTAGAAACAAACCTACGGAATTTGCTTGTCCTGTACCATGAAACCATTGGAGAGAATCCACGACGAAGAGAACTCGTGGTAAAGGGCACTCGACATTTAAAAAGCACTCGTACTTAATTTAGGTCCCATTAGAAGAACATATAAGTAAATTAACAACAAACGCAATATACAATACATTACTATTACAATACAATGAACTCAAGGCCAATCTCCACTTGGCGGAAAATCACGGTAGCCGCTACAATTTCCCACCGCTACTCATGATTATTGTGTAATATTGTAGTAGCCAAGGCGGAAAATGTAGCGGGTAAAAAAGAAGAGCTCACTTCTACTTTTCGATGGTAACCGATGAAACCAATCAAATCGCGAGAAACAGGCTTTTAACAGCCATACTTCTCCCTGCCGTTATAGGGAAGAAACTAGCTGTGGTGAATACGAACGATTCAAACTTTATTACTCCGTAAAGGCATATTTCAAGTAAAATGAAATTATACGTGTTCCTCTCACTACAATATGACTTTGATGAAAACATGGTGGCATATGCTGTGGATAACCCCTAACAAGAAGGAATACAGGAATTATAGGTAGTCTGCGTCGCGAAACTGCGTATCGAGTTTAGAAAGGACTATAATATTATGTAGCATAGCCCTACCTTACTAGATTGAACTGATATATTTTTGATCTGGCAATATGGTACAATCACCACCAGTGGTAAAAAGGCCTGATGACAAAGCCGTATGATGATCAGATCCACCGAGTACAGTAATATTGGCAATCTTGAGACTCGAGCGATAGTGTCGACTGCATGTTCAAGATAACTATTGTCATAGACACTTCAATTACTTTGTCTCCCGCTGAATGCACTCATCAATGAAACTTCTCAGCCTGCTCTCGTTTTTCATAAATATAGGTCGTACCAAGAGGCCCAGAACATATCTCATCATGTCATCCATGTTAAGGTTTTCTGGATCGTTTGCCTCTTGCTACTTCCTTCTTTCTGCCAACACGTGGAGTTGCACAAAAAGTAGCGGCGGGAAACGTAGCGTCGGAAAATTGTGGTAGCGGCTACTTTTTCCGCCTAGTGGAGATCCAGCTTCACACTGAACAAGTCTCGCTGTGGCCAACTGATACTATAGATAGCCACCCCAACATGTATAAAATTAACTTATGTCCCATTAGAAAACACATAAGTAAATTAACACCAAACGCAATAAACATTACATTATATTACTATTACAATACAGTAAACTCACACTCAACAAGTTACCCTGTTGTCAATTGATACTGTAGATAGCCACCCTAACATGCGGAAGAATCTAATATTTGAAAAGTCAGAAGAAATTCGTACTCACTTCAATCTGAAGACAGTAATCAAATACTCTCTTGCACAGAACTACTAGTAAAACTCGAGAAGCTTACACTGAGCCTACATACCCTGTCTAGAACTCACACTGCATTATGTGCAAAACAAAAGTTAAACTATATCACTTGGGAAACAATTTCACAAACAACGGAGTTCGTACACGAACGACCAAACAGTGCATACCACGACCACTTCGCACAACTCACACTTCGAAATACACCGAAGTAAAACAAAATGTAACAGCCAACGTCTGTTTTACGACCAGCTGCATTGATGCTTTAATAGATGGCAATTGGCATTTTAATAATCCTTCATCACACATTGAAATAACACTCACGGCACACTCGGCACGCACACGCAAGTTGGTTCGTAACCAATACCTACAGCACGCTGCCAGGAGCTGTGATCACTCTCGTGACCAATCACGGGTTGTGGGTCCTAAAACAAAGAAGGAGAGTCCAAGGATTTCTCGCCTGTACAAAAATATCTAGCATAAGTACAACACTCCGTCATGGGTCATCATCTGAAAGAATGGTCAAGATTAAAGTTGCTTTACCACATTTACACACAAAAAGAAAAGTGATCACAAAATGTTGATGTTGTAATAGAATAGACAAGAAGGCACAACACCATGAAGTACGCCAGTCGTATCCAACTTTCTGTCATCTATAACACCAACGCACTACTGTATAAAACAAATTTCTATGGTTCGGTCAGAAGGTCCACGAAAAGTTGCTTCAATATATTGAATGTTTCATAACCAAACTGTATTCAAACTGCTGGTCACCTAATGATTTAAGAATACCTTATTGATCGTAGAAATTAATTGTACTCGCCACAAGCCCCAATAAATCAGATGATCATCAAAAATCGAGCTCGAGCCCCTTCAGTGCCGTGATACCTCTTGCAAAATTCAGGAATCAGAAGTCAACCATCCCCCCTTTCTGATCGGAAAACATCATTTGAGGGAACTACCTTCAATAACAATTATGAGCTGAAACTTAATTTTCACCCTATCTTCGATATCTGATGTTGACAACGCTACGTTTTTTGATACCGAATTCAAGATTACAATTTACAGTAAGACTTGTAGCACAATGATCATTCTTCGAACATAAGAAGGCAAATCGATGGTGCGTAATTTTTATGCTAACTTTGCAAGTATCAAGGTGAAAGTAATTACCCTGGGCTTCAATTGGGAGTAGCCTGAATTGAAGATTCCTGCCAGTTCCTTCCTCTTCCACAGTTCCATAGGTAGGAATCAGTGGGTACCCGAAATTACTAACACTAAATATATGCCCGGAGAAAAATTCTATGATTTAATAGCTACCATACCGTTTACCAAATACGATGCTACTTTACGCATGGTTTCAAGCAGAGATAAAAACAAAGGTATTCTATCACTCATAGAACCACCATACGGGCGTTGTAACAGTTTTACCGCCATCAATACTGAAACAGAAAATATCACTTTCTTTTATTCTTTACAAAAAACCTGTTTAAACATCAGAACCGTTCTTTACACTAATCCAATAAATGCGAGTGTCGAGCACACCATAACCAGGGTTCAATAGAATCCCTTCTCCAAATGTTTTTCTACCATGGCCGTTAGCAGCAGTGTTACTAGGTTCGGCGCTAAATCCCCAATCAGGTACTTTTATACTCGAGGAGACGACCAAATATCTATTGTTGTCCATAAAAATCAGCAATACCCTGACTGACGTTATTAAATTACATCTCCTGCACTCTTTAGTTGTTAATGAAACAAACGTTTCTATTCCAATCTTACTAGAGGAAACCGTACACTATAATACTGACAATTTTGTCTTCCTCTGCTCATCTGGAAATAGGCTGACAACGGATCTACTCTTGGTGACACACTAGTCAAGTCAAACTGGGCCGTTTCATCTCTCTATAACGTGCCGCAAAAGGAGATAAACTATTATTGCCAGACCTTAGAAGTGATATCTGTTGCTCGCAGCGAACTTCTGTCGTTAAAATGAGGTAGTTTTCTGGCCAAGAAAACATGATTTCAACCAAACATTGTCATCGGTATCCATCCGTATTTTTTAAACAAAAGGTGAAAACTGTAGTGAATATCAATGTTTTATGGTACATGCAGTATATTTTATGACCATGTGCCTGTATTGCGTCATAGACGAGTGGGGTAGACAGCCTGATGATAACACCAATATCACCCTCTAATAAAAAGAGTTATGTTAAGATCAAAAGCACAAAACAGTGCCATCTGTGACGTAATATTGTCTATGATCTGTTAAAATTGATATACTGATGTGCTACGTGTGTGGGGGTGATGGTGGGGGTAGGGTTGCAGGAAGAAATGTGGATGAAGAAGCAAACTCTGCTTGTTGGCACCTTGCTTTGTATTTGAATAAAGCAAATTGGAGTTCCATGGCGTCTCCAGCACCTGTGTCATGGTCAAGTCAGCATGTCACCAATAAATGTTTGAGAACGAGCACAAAAAATCTGTCCTTCACGATTACCATCTAGATGTTGGGTCTTTTAAGGACCAAAATGATACTGAGTGAGAAGGTCCTTTCAGTTCCTAACTAAGAAATGAAGGTGCTATTACTAAAATCTCACCTTCTGCGGTTTGTACTCGATCGTAGTCTTCGTGTCCATGCAACTACAAATGAAAAATGTCAAGTGTCAAATCTTTGAACTAGCAACAAAATAAAAAATACGAATCCAACTGATAGCCATGCCCTTTGTAAGCTCTCTATTTCCAAATCCACTTCAATTCCCAGTACGGAAATTCCTTCGCTAATAAGCAGCTCGGAATGAACATAGATTTTTCCAGAATCGAGATTTGGTACGATTGGGCAGGCTGCTTCCACAACTATGAAATGATTTACGTAGGTATCCTTCGCGTCACTTTTCAGAGTTTCAATTCCTACTACTTGACGATACAATGATACTCGACTTTCTCGCAAATAGAAATAATCAGTACGCAAAATCTAACCGATGAAAGCCTAAGAAATATTTGAACAATACAAAGAACTCAAGTACCCCACAACTTCTTTTCAAACATGAATTCTCCAGTGTACAGTGTAGCTTTGCCTCTTTTACTGACATGCGAAGATAGGTATAAGCATACGGCCCCGGAAGAGCCCTTGGAACACGATTCAGGCACGAAATCATCTTTGTGAAACAAACAACGAAAGGATATGCAAAACCAAACACAATTGCAAACGAACAAACTTTGTGCCAGTGAATGTTCGCCGTGTGTATTTGACAGATTACAGTCTTGTTCCCAGACTGCCTCGTCATTCTTAATACTCAATCCCTTCCTCGGTGCCAGTGCTATATTTGTACCTCATCAACGCAACCATTCCGTATAAAACAAACATATAAACAGTCTATGCTACCTCACTACCACCCTGTCGTCTGAGTAGAATAGTTTCAGGTCATGACACAACCGATGAAAAAATTCTCCAATAAACACCATACTTAATCTAACAGAAATTTTAAGGCAAAGGTTATATCTGTCATGCCCCTACATCAATGGTTTGGCCCGAGATCGGAGTGTCCGCCTTTGCGCTGGTCCATACTAAATTAGTATCCGGAGTCATACAAGTGTCATCTAAGAAAGCAAGAACGTAAAAAGCGATAAAAAACGCTTCAAGGAACGTTACTGACGCGCGTTATTAACCATACCAACAATTTTGTCGCCTTTTTAAAATACAACAAATTTACATTGTGCGATAAAAGCAACACAGAAAAATTGCACTTACTCAGCTGTCTGTGGCTTCTCTGAAAACATTCGCATAAGGAAATCCCCTTCTTCACCAGATTTGAATGTACTCGGCAAAATAACGTACTCCCCTGGGGGGAGACTAAAGCGGCCAGTAACTTCGCGGGCATTGACGAAATTCTCTGATCTTGCCGTCGATTTGTGATACAAGAAGAAGTCCTTTGACAGACGGTCTTGATCAACGTACTGGCTTGCATCTTCACCAAGCTGAAGGTACGAAAACAAGAAGGAATCGCTACTACATAAGCTGAGGATTCACCAAATCTTCGGAAAAAAATCTGATCTTACCTTCTCAACATGGCCTATGATTTATTCATTCAAAAGCTTATGACTTGGACATGGGTAGTTGCATCACACATTTTGTCAGACGCAAATGTACATATAACACTTATAACTTGTGTACCATTACCATCATAAAGACAAATACAGTGTAAGGCGACGTGCATGCGACGGTATTGCGGTACTCCTCTTCGGTTTCCTGGTTCATTTAATATTCACAACATCTGGAAGCATTTGCAGATAAAATGGCACCGGGTTTTCCGATGGCGTAATTGTTGCTATAGACCAGCCATACTAGACAACACTGAATTGATCATACCTCAATGAAACAACAGCTAAAGGGCGAATGCTCTTAATATATAAAATATGTGTCATTTGCTTAGTTATAGTAACAATAACATTTAGCGATCCTTGAATGCCTTGAGAGAAAGGAAAGGTACTTTCGGGACACAATTGTAAACTGGAAAAACATTCCAATAATATCTGAGCTTTCAAAGTTTGGAGATTTCCAATAAAAACGTACCAAGACCGTCCAGATTATACATGAATCGCTTTTGCCGCAGATAATTATGACCCCATAACTGAAATAAGTAAACTTCGTCCTTTGATAAAATTTTCAACAAGCAATTGCTGTTTAATTTGGTCAAATAGATTCTTTGTCCTATAGTGAAGCAAAGTTCATAAAGCCACACGAGGCCTTGATAAACAATGCATTAAACGGCCACAGTAAACAGTAAGCGCTTAATGGAAAGTAGTTCTCGCTATTAACAGGGCATTAAATCGCTTCAATAACAAATCAAAGTGGCTTTCATCGTCAAATCATACATTGATGATCCAGCCAAGTTGCATAAATGGTATCTCTTTCGTCTGTGACAACTTTGATACTACCAAGCACACAGCACACTCAACAAGGAGCAGCAATCTTTGGCCACATCCCACTTACAAACTCATCAAACCTTGCTCCCTCTCACGGATACCATTTCGTAGTTAAGTAGGACGTATTTAATGATATACATCAGACTTCTCTTATCCTACCTCGTAAATAGCAAAACCAATGGTCAAATTTTGACCTCCCAATTTCTTCTTCTGCCTTCTTCCCTTCTGAATAAGTCCAATGACCAAAGTGCAATTGTCTACCTCGTCATCATCGTCTGGGTCTTCTAACTTGACTCTGACGTGAAATTAACAGAATTGTACCGACAATTAATACAAAAATACCTAATTGATTAACGTAAAGTAAAAGCAGAGCACATTGCTTTTATATTACGCCTATTCCTTCCATAGAATACGTAAATACGCTTTATAACCGACCCCACAGATCAGGCCTTCTGTTTATGATTCATTTCGCATCCCTGCTGGACCACAGACACACTTCCTGCAAGCAAGTCAGGTCAAAAAAGGTGAAGACAAGTCGACATGAATGTTCTTGAAACAGTTTCAGGTATCATGAACGACTAACAGCAAAACGTGAAAGTCGGCACTATCTATTCGGATGCCCCATGGGGGTAAAGTCAGGAACTGGTGATAGACCAGTTTCAGCTTGTTGGAGGTGTTGGCCATCAATCCTTTTTATCATCTTGGGCATGCCTGCAGAATCAGTACATAATGTTGAATTTTAGTCAATACTAAGTAGAGAAAGTTACCCGTTTTCCGAGTCAAGTCGATGTCATATTGAGGATTCTTTATAAAACGTTTCCTTCTACGCAAATAAATTAAAAGAGTATACGATTTCCGTTTATTCCTTACCACTAATAGCCACGTTTCTTATTCGAATATATCCAAGTATTATTTACCTGTATTGAGGGTTGATGAAAAAGGTGTCTGGGAAATTCCTGCAACCACCTGCAGAAACATGCTTTTGCCATGACCCTTGCTGCATCAACATCTCCCAGGATCGCTTGTGGCTATCCTGGGCGCTATCTGGACTCAACATACAGATTTCAAGTCTTGTAAACTCAGTACTGAAGTCTTGGAACGACATCCTTCAGAAAAATAAAGAACAAAAGTAACGAATACGGATAGTACCAGGTTTGTTGGAATGATGGAAATGACCTTTTGAGTGTCAATGTGTTTGGGGGGAAGGGTAGAGGCAAAAACACATAAATCGGTGCAGCTATATTTGACCCGTGGCCTGTTGACCAATAATTTGCGGTCCACTATGATGGGTATAGAAGATAAATTTTCACAAACAATATTACTCACTCCAGGAAGCTCTACTACGATATAAACCCTAGTGAATACACATTTAGCAAATACACTATCTATAACTTGGATGTTGTGGTTAACCAATCAATTTTCCAAACTACAGCTTCTTGAGCTCGTGGATCTACTAATTTGTTAATTTTGATAAATTAAAAATATTTATTCATTTGATAATGTTGTCTCGCTAGAATCATTTCACCACATACATCATAGTGATGCCCCGATTCTATTATCTAATAATGCCATATGGACGATATTAACTATATTTCTTGCTCTGAATGATAGTACTGCCGACGCTCCTATTGCTGGCAAGTTCATATTAAAGGCTAGATGTCCGTCACGTCTGCGAAAAGTAGTAATTTTTTTGCTCACTTGAGTCATACGGCTGAAGACGTCAAGTGTTGACAACATCAACTGAAGAAATAAAAATTTCTTACGTCAGTTATGATTTCCTTAACGCCAGTCGCTATCTTGGATAGTTGCTGCGATGCTCAGCATAAATTCTGTTTCTAGTAACTATAAAATGGCATCCTCCACCGGAACTTAACGGACTAACAAGGATAGTATATATTTTATCCCCCTCTGGGAATAGTTTCCGACGCAATTGATAGGTAACAACCCAAATTGACGTAAACAAAAACAACATGGTGAGCAGGTAGGAAGAGCACTCTTCCTTAATTTTAAAGAATGTGTTCAGTAGGTAGATACTTGGCACCTCAAAACAATTAATGTTGCTTGCTCGCGGTTTTAGATTGCAGATTTGGACCTAGAACGCTTTGTCAGAGACTTGAGTGACGAAGCAGTCTATGAAGTTATCGAGACCTGCTGGCATACCTTAATGAGTGTTTCCATTGTAAGCAGTTCCGCTTTTACGGTATTAAGACGCCCTGTTTCTTTGTTTCCTATTTTCGTGAAGTACGAAATGTTTTGATTTTCAAAAGAAGGCATTCCACTCGTCCACCGTTGCGCCGGATATTCAGCCCCGATTTCAAAAGGGGTCGCCAACTTGATAAGCGGCATGATTAAGGATAAGAATTCAACTGCTCATATATCATAGGAAATCCGTTACCCGTGGCATTTTCTGGTGAGTCATATAAACCATCGACTCGACGTAACAAGTACTTCAATCTAAAGTAAATGATTATTACTGTCTTGCTTCTATTACCACCGATGGCATGTCTCCTTTTGCTTATGGCTTCTCACCTACATCAAGGGTAAACAAGGCCTTTTAAAACACATAGGTTTTTGCAAAAACGAAAATTACATATTTTTGCTGTTCCAAACTTACCAAAATTCCCCATCGTCATCAAATGTTAGACCGATATTTTTTTTCTCTTCAGCAGATAACAGGCTCCACTCAGGAGACCTAGAAAAATATTGTAAGAAAAGTGAACAGCATTTCACGATCAGAATATATTTGTTTATTGAAGAAGTAAAATAACACAATGATCATTAAAACCGACGAAAAGTATATAATTAGGTTCATGGAGAGGATAACAACAGATGAACACGGGGCATTAAAATGGAACTAAAACAAATAATATTAAGAAACAGTACAGAGTGCAAAAACAACACGTGAAACAATAATTCTCATATTACAAAGAAAGACAAATAGACGGTAATCGTAGTGTAGTAATAAAGGACGAAACTTTGCAGGGGAAGAGGATACAATATGAGAAAATAGGCGAGCAGAAGAGACCAAAAAGTGAGAAAAATGGTTAGTGCGTGGTGAGTGATTGGGTAAGTGGGTCGGCGAGTGCGCGATGAGTAGGTGAATGGGTAAGTGGGTTGGTGAATGAGTGGGTAAGTGGGTTGGTGAATGAGTGGGTAAGTGGGTTGGTGAATGAGTGGGTAAGTGGGTCGGTGAATGAGTGGGTAAGTGGGCCAGTGAATGAGTGGGTAAGTGGGTAAGTGGGCCAGTGAATGAGTGGGTAAGTGGGTCAGTGAGTGACAGGGTAAGAGGGTCGGTGAGAGGGTGGGTAAGTGAGTGGGTAAGTGAGTTGGTGAGTGAGTGGGTGAGTAAGTGGGTGAGTGAGTGGGTAAAAGGGTCGGTGAGAGGGTGGGTCGTGAATGGTTGGATGGGTGTTTACGTGGGTTGTAGTTTGTTAGTAGGTGGACAAAAGACAAGTGAGTGAGTTGGCGGTGATTACTGGTTTATTAGTTTGTTAGAGGCGAGGCTACTTTCTACTGTTTAAGTCCACACTTAACTGGTGTTCAAAGACGGCTGTCAACAAGTAGGTGACTCTTACGAGGTCACAACGCAGCTAAAAGACAAAGGGTGCTATCACTTTTAGCGCGAAATTTTCATTGCGGATTTTTACAAAGACATTTAGTGGGGTGTGACATCTTCTTAATTCAGCTAGGGCATGGCTGGACAAATAATCATACAAGAAACACTAAGATCATAATACTTGTTGCTGAAGCTGTGACGGATTGGTGGATGCATGTTAAAACACCCTGAACCTCAGTTTCGCAGATACTTTGTAAGAAACAGTATATACCTGATAATGTTTGGTAAAAGCAAGTTTGTGTCAGTTAATGTACCTGAACCCTTTATCGCTATTGCTATTTCCAGCAATAATATTTGCATCTTGTTCCTTCTTCTTGAAGAAACATGACATGCCATGCGTAAATGTCTGTCTAGACAATTATATACAATTTACCTCAAATGTGAAAGGAAATTGAAGTGAATAACATTTTTCTACGGAGCTCACAGTACGCTAAATATATGTTTATTCATCGTTTTTAAATTGTGTGTAATTGCTTACAGAAACTCCATCCAAAGAAAAATACCCGAGGGACTAGGTACTGTTGCTTTCTTTCAAATATGTTTAATTTGTCTGTCCAGCAACGAGCTAAAAACTCCTGGAATAAACCTGACAATACAAACGTGCGTGGAAGAGCGTTGATTTACACTTACTCATCACCCCATGGTCCTTTCCACTCCCTTTCGTTTCCCCAAGGATTTCTCACACGAACCAATTGAACCTCGATAGTTCCACTTCTAGTCCTTGCATTCACCTTAAATGAAATCAGAAAAGTTGCTTCTCATATACAACAGCAAACATTTATCAGTTAAGAGATCATCGGAAAAAACGTAAATTGCACAAAAAAATTCACATATTAGCATTCATAAAATTTAAAGTTTCTTTTAGATCAACGATCACTATTCTTGAACATCGGTAAATGAAAAGAGTTTAATCTGAATTCACACTAGATGCGTTTTTACGACACTGTCAAATGCAAGGAATGGATCATCGGAGGCATTCCACGAGTAAGTCCACTGTCCAGGTCGTTTTTCGATGCGTCAATGTTGAAAATTTTGTTGCCACGTAACAGGTTATGACAAATGATGAGTGGGATGTGGTTTCATTGAAATGACATCAAATAGCAATAAGAGAGAAAGGCTGATCGATACTTCAAGTGTTTGTTTCTATTAGGCACAAGAAAAACTAGACTAACATCGAAGGAAATCCATATGAGAAATTGATTATATTTTTCGGAGAGTTAAGCATAGTAATGTTTTGCTCAATGATACGGTGGTAGTGGCAAATACGAAATTTAATGCTGTCGTCTGTTGCCAAGACAACGAAAAGTTACATCAATATACGGCGATCTGAACATCAACATACTACATCAACAGATATTCAATCGAAGGTAACAACAGTTATTACTGCTACATGTTTCCATCTCTAATCACAAGAAGGGAACAGGATACTTGAATGCTCTTTTCTATAACAACAGTTATTACTGCCACATGTTTCCATCTCTAATCACAAGAAGGGAACAGGACACTTGAATGCTCTTTACTATAACAACAGTTATTATTGCTACATGATTCCATCTCTAATCACAAGAAGGGAACAGGATACTTGAATGCTCTTTGCGCGCTGCTACTATAACCCAAACAAACTTAAAGATAAAGACTGCAAAAATCACCTTCTTCAATAGCTGCCCAATGCATTTGTTTGATTTTGTATAAAAATCATCAAAATTTGGAAACGCAGAGGCGAACAGACAGTTCCTTTTCAATCGACATGCAAATTAGAATAATACCGCTCATGGAGACAATTATACATCTAGAAACTGTCATCGAAATTATGAAAAAAACACTTTTTGCACTAAGATTTCTAGTCACAATAGTGGCTACGGCGACTGGATACATAATGACATAAATAAACCAATCAATAAAAAATAATCAATTAATAGCAACTCAATAAATAAATAAATCAATAAATCACTGAGTTTGCTACTTTAACAATATTAAAAAAGAAACTAACTCACACTAAAACAAAAGCAAAACAAAGTATATGGACTTGTACACAAGCAAAAAGTAGATATTAAACCTTCTAGAAAACGTCTCTTCCCACTTACATTGTTTACGCCAGTGACTGCATATGCGTGTCCTTTAACAAGTCCATTATCAAGCTTTGCTTCGATTTCATTGGGCTTCGCTTCAATAGAGCAACACATCAATGACTGGCGATTAACTGCTTTCATCATTATCTTGAAAAGATTTTGTGGCTTTTTCTTCAAGTCAAATGTCTCGGTAACGCCTCCCGTGAAGTCCTCCATAGCTTCGCTAGTTTGCCCCCCTTTTAAGGCTTCATAACTACCATTTAATCTACGAAAAACAATACATAAGTCGGGTCCAGACCTCATTATCGCACCCAATAGTTTACAGCCACTAAGCAGAAGAAGGCTAGGATTCTTAAGGACTCGTTTTGATGCATTTGTGATCGACACCTTCTCCTCCTCATTATTGCTATTTTATCAAAAAAACAAGGTAATCGCTACGCCTCTGCAAAGTTCTCAGTGTCGAGTTATATATCGGATGGTGGTTCCAAGTTACGTGGCTTTTCATCATTTATTACAACCACATTTGTTAAAAACGATTGCAACCACTTGCGATCAACTAAAAAGAGCTATCGAGTCTGTTTACTGAAAACAAATCTAAATAAAAACCACTAAAGTAAAGTACTGTATAAAGCAAACGAAGGAAACTACTACAATTCGACGTGCAATGGAAACATTAATGCTGATGCTATTTATAATAACCATCAGTACAAAACTACATACACCGTAATGCCTTGAATAAGCACTCATCTAATTTAATCCAACTCGAAGAAGGCGCCTAGAGCATATTTAATAATATGGCTTTCAAAGCAAAGAAAAAAAAGTGTTGAGTTTCCTTTCTTCTTTCCGTAATACTGTTTTTACCGAAAATTCAAATAGGCGCCTGTTTCTGAAGATTGAAGCGCTTATTCGAGGGTAACCGCTTATTCGATGGGGGCGCTTATTCGATGGGGACGCTTATTTGATAATTTCAACAAGGAGAGGAGTACTTGATCGAAGCATTACGGTAGATTATGTGCGCCAGACCGTTGTCGTTATTTCAAACGGTCACTGAACTACCGTGCTAATCAAGGCAATCCGGAGGGCTGCGTCGATTAACGTGTGTGCATAACACCTGCCAAAGAGCTACAGTCACCTGCTGCGCTACAAAAATTGCATCATTAAGTGTCCAAATGATGGGAACATGTTCTTCGTACTACAAAATGTAAAGACAGACATACTTGACATAATTGATCAAAAAGCTGTGTCAACAATTTTAGTTATGAACGTTTTCCTGTGTTGGTTAGGGGCGATTTAAGGTCCACTTAGCAGTTTTAGAGTCTGTGTTTCTCTCGATCATTAGACCTTGCCTTTTCGCGCCTCTAAGAGTGGTCAAGGCCCAAAGGGATTTGCTGGCTGTGACACGCCATGCCATTATCTGTTAAATATGTCATGCTGGTAGGGAAATTTATAGAAGGATCACAAGTTAAAGATAATCTTTTATTTTACTCTTGGCAATAACTGCTAAAAGATTTAACATGGTGTCGCCGAACAAGACCCCCACATCCAAGTCGCCCCCTCCCCTCCTAACTAAGAATAACTTTTAGGTTTTTTAAGTTCTCATGGGCCTAAGTTCACCCTTCCAAAATCACTGCTCTACATTTATCAGTAAAAAAAAATATTTCAAAACATACTTTGCGTATGCCTTTTCCAAAAGGGCAGTCCAAAATTCCTTTGAATCTGCTGAGTGCACAAAGACCAGTCTGCCATTAAAGGTTGGAAGGCGGTCGTCAATAACTACTTCCTCCCATCTTCCATACTGCCAAAATCGGAAACGGAACATACCGCAGTATTCCTCGGTAAAGCTTTGATCCGGGGGTACTACTTGGTAGAGCAAAGCCTGGTATTGGGTGATTGAAGAAATCGCAGCCAGTAGCCAACAATCTCCAAGCATTCCTTGCGTAATATCAAACCTGCTTGCTCCTCCTACAAACAAGCTTGGGTTCGAAACTATCTCCTGCAATTGACAAAAATAAGAATATGAGAGCCACATTGTCAGTATTGTGGCAAGAAGTTAAGAGGATCTTGGGGTGGTGTAGAGGGGTCCCGCGAAGTACCCTTCTCAGACCAGACCATATTTTGCCATTTCATCACACCCAAGCATCCTAAAATTTGTGATTGTGTGCAGTTTTAAGTACAGCATCAATCATCTACCTCCGAATGCTCACCAGATGTGCAATTCTGATACCACTGGCGTCATCCTTCCACCTTCTCTCCCTCATTCCCTCTCTCTATAGTTGACTTAAATGATTCAAAGTATCTGTCTTCACTCCTCTACACCTTACCTGTTAATGTTATTCCTATATTACAAATCGGAAATAGTATACGTCAGTATCTTAGCTTTATCAGGTTCTCTTGCTAGAGAAATGAACTGGGTACAGAGTAAGCTTGGGGCAGTGAGGGCCAAGGAAAAGGTCTTAAGACCTTACTGTCCAATTCCAGGGAATGTAAAGACGTGTTCAAGGCCGCATCCTGCGGCTTCCTTGCGGAGACCGGATGGGCCGAGTTCGGGACCAAAAAGGTATACTGTCTTAATTTGCTATGTTAACAAAGGAAACATGAATGATTCGGTTAATGTTGATCTCTTTAAAAATGGCAAATTAGAAATGTAATACACCCCAAATACAAGTTTTAATTTCTACAAGCTAGGGCATGGATGACTATATGATCACTTACGTACTTTTTATGGGCTGACAAAATTACCCTAAAGTACTTTATGAGTCCCGATTTCGCTATACTTTAAAAAAAACCCGCATTTCGTGGGGACTGGAACAACACATTCAAACGTAACTCTTCGCTGTACTCAAACGAAACCTATCCAGACGAAAAAATTGTCAAATCACAGTATATTTCCATTCTGCGGTTCATGATATCAATACAAAACGGAAATAAAATATGCCAAACTATTAATCTTCGACACTGATAATTTTCAGTGCTGTTTAAGCGTACATGCCAGTTTAACACACCTCGGTTAAGGCTAGCTCTTGAATAAAGTTCCCTGGGTCGTAACAGGGTCATATTTAAAGTCACTGATGATTGAACGCTTGAAACCTTCTCTAAACAGGCAAGTAAAATAGTAGCTGACGGGAAATGTGTTTAAAAACGAAAAATTCTTGCTAAAGTAAATACAGGTCGAGAGGATGCAATGAATAAATGTCTAAATATTTTTACTTTATAATAATATTATGGTATCTTAACGCTAGGAAAATGAAAAGTTTCAGTTCTCGGGGCTGGGTACGAACCTGAGCATTCTATACTTTTCTAGTGATATTTCAGGCATGACTTGACTGGAAAGAAGAACGACCCTAAGTAAGCTTCAGTGGTTAAGTTCTAAACAGCCACCCCACCCTCCTCTCATATTTTACATGTACAAGTACGATGCTAAGATGCAGTTTGTCTTAACATGTGGTACGCACCTTTGGTCGTTTCCACTGGAATGGGCGTGGTGGCTCCCTTGAGAAGAAAAGACTTTCATTTCGTGCTGGGAAATGAGGGTCTTCAAACAAAGTTCCGTCCTGGAGCAACTGTCTCTTGATGTGCTCGTAATTTTGTCCAAAAGTCGGTACGGCGTCACTAGGTCTGTGATTGTGTGGAAGAACATCGTGTCCGCTTCCTGTATGGTACCCACTGACCTTCTTCGTTCCACCAGCGGAGTAGACCCGTCGTTCTAAGATTAAGACGGTAGGTTTGGCTGTCATTACTAAAAAGCCTGACTGTCAAAATAAGTCTGAGGAAGAAGTCTGGCATATTGGGATTTTTGGAAACTGAAAGGAGAAGAACATAGTTGTGAAATCAAAACTTCACAAAGGCAATTTAGGTTAAGCAATTTGTCCATTTCGGCCTTCCTGGCACCCAACGCAAACGAACTTGCGTTGTTCAGTCGAGCTGGTCCATGTTGATCTCCAGGTGTTACAACCATTGATTGTCACATTACTAACGTTACTTTTAAATCACGTATAACTACGGAAAACTGTACGTGAGACCAAAAGTAATGAGGCAGTCCGATTCCCTGACACAAAATGAACAAAATATAGCAAAAATTCCGATCACTGGGCATTATTTCCCGTTGCTCTGGGTGCAGTTCGCTCACGCACCTAATTTTTAACAAAATAACCGACAGTCCTGATATCCCAAAGAATCAAAGATGCTTCATTGCAAACAAAACAAAGTCAACAGGCAATTTTAAATCGTGAATCGTTAATTCTGAGGGGACACATCGAAAAGGGCATATTCGGCATGTTTGGCGTTCAAAGGACATTAACAATGTCACCTCACCAGGTAGAACAAATCATTTTGCACGCTGTATACGCTGGTGTAACCCGACTATATATTTTTCTTCTCTACACGAGGCAAGGCATCACTCCACTTCTTTGCACGTGACAACTCGCGTCCTAATGAGCTGAACCTCGATCTCGTTAAAATAACAGAACTCTTACTAGAGGTTTTCCTCATAAGAAATCAGAACCACTATAATATGAATCCACAGCATGTTAAAGGCATCCATTTCAAACAATATAATAAATTATCAGAATTTTCTTGGTGATATGATCAACTTTCCTGTGCAGTAGTGTCAGCGACTTTGGGCTGATATTGTTAACAAAAAAAGGCCACTGCCACACTCCGCGCCACTGATCTTCATTATTTCAAGTGAGTCTATTTGCAGATTCCAACTTAAACGCCAAGTACAGGTTAATGGAAGAAACCACAAGAATATCCTAACAATGCTACGAATAAAACGTTCAATGTCTAGGAACAACTTAAGCCGTCTTCTTAGACCGCGTTTACACTAGAGCGGATCCAAATGGATCCGTGCCCAAAAAAGTACGGATCGGCCTTGCGTTTACACGAGACCTAGTGGATCTGATCCCATTTGGATCTGCTACCTGTGCTCGCTTGGGATCGCTTTGAAAACTGGTCTAGTTTGGCTCCGGTACCAGACAGGTCTCGTGTAAACGCTTGGGATCGGATCCAAATGGGCTCTGATCGAAATTGAGGTTACAAAATTTCGCACGTAATTTCCGCAGTATGAGGTATATTCCACATGGGCTACCGCTATTTTGGCGCCAAATTTGATATGCAAAAATTTCAATCAAAACAAAACTCAGTGCAAGAATTACAACGCTTCTCTTCTAAAGTTTTACCACTCAGGATTTAAACCAATTATGGCAACTGATCAGAAAAAGGGTAGAACAGTGCTCTTCTCCTTAAAGTAGTATCAGATTACAAATCAAACAACCTGAGCAGGGCTACTCTTCCCGCCCAATTTTTAAAAACTATTTCCACATATGCGCTTTCAAGCGGATCTCATGTAAACGCCTGCAAGAACGAGTACGGATCCAAACGGATCCACTCCCAGATGAATCCGATTTCGTATAAACGGGGTCTTAGTCTTCAAGAACATGCTCCCTTTATCACTTAACAAAAACATACAAGAGAACAAAAATTTATTCATCCAATATTTACATTGCCTGCGTGCGAAGAAAAATCAGTATCGAGACGAATAAACATCGGTTTAGTACGACCCTTTTCAAGCATTAATGTAGGAACCTACTGCTACAAATTCTTCATTACTCAGCCAAAGGGTTTAGCAATAGGGTATAGCAAAAGAGGGTCTGAAAAACTGACACGAGAACTAATGAGAAAAGCTTTGCCACACACCTCTTATCTGCACCCAGTTACAAATTTGTAAAGCAGTCTGTTATACAAATCATGTGATTGAAGGGACCGAAACTGACATGTGGAGTCGTTTCTTCTTGCGCAAGTAACGAGTGGGCATACCTTACACTAAAGAATCTAACCTTCGTCATTGGAAATATCATAAGTGCATTGACTCGGCAGTGAGGTACTAAAACACATCTTCTCCTGGTGCATGTCATTTTCAGTCATCAGATCTCATTTTAATTAACAGCGGTCTGCAAAATTTACATTCTTAAGAATTTTATAATAACTCATCTAGGAGGTGCATCGCTCTCCAGAACTCAGCTTGTGTGGAGTAGCAAGGGCACACCCGTTAAAGTTTGCAGTCAAGTTGCCAAAGAGCTACGAAGCAACTTCATAATCTACAGAAAATTTCTCATCATACCCACAACAACATAGTCTTCGTGTTCAAGATCAACCATTGCCATGACCAGCTTTGGTACTGTAGAATGTTTGAAAATTATTCCTTCCCCGTTCCTGATGCTGATTGTTTTGGTAGCTCAAAATAATCAACCGAGCTTTGGAATACTTGACAGCTAGTAGTGAAAGTACATGCGATGACTATCAAGTCACGGTAAACCGAACTCCTATCTCGAAATAGTTTCCTTTGTGCTTGTGGTTATGATGACTGAAACTAAGTACAATTTAGATCATTTAACTGGCTGACTGGCTACGGTCTGTTAACTTGAGTATATATTCTGTCCTATGCAAAATGGAACAACTATAAACGGAACCTTCTATTTGGGCCATGTAACAAAATATTACAACATATGTTACGTCAATAAATAATCCTGATTGCAGGAATTCCAATCCGCATCCCTCTTGTAAAGGTTGACGCCTTTCATGGTCTTCTTTCCCTGCTCAAATTGATGGCAATGACAGGACTGGCAAAGTTATCATCACCCGATCTGATTTATAAAGGTTACAAAACCGATTCTACAAAGCAGTACATTACGTTCAGTGCACTACCTAAACAGCCCTTTTAAATAACATAAAAAAATAATTGCCCTTTATTAGCTAAACGTTTACTAAACTAATGATTCCTCGCATTCAATGGCTTTCTACAGCAGCGAAAGGCAAAAAATATAAAGCGAACCCCATGATGTCCAAGTCACTTCGGCATACGCCTCTCCTCCTTTCTTTTGTATTTTGGAAATGTAACACAGAAGCCGACATATTTTCTATTGCTCAAGTATATTTGAAAAATGTCATTTCAAATCCTCTCGACTCGAACGCTTTTTTACGAATAACAGTTGTAATAGAAACTCTGTTGTGACAATAAAATTCTGATCAGAAATATAAACACTCAGAAAATTACATGTCGTTTCACAGACATCCCATACTCTTAGCCAGGGCCGGCGTGATCGGTTCTGAGAACACTTTCGATAGAAATCATTGCCAAGTGATTCAGTCTATCGTCGGTCATTGACGACCTATAAATGTTTTGATCCGCTTTAATTTGCTGAAGCTCCGTTCTGCCGAGGCAACGCTAACTGGAATAGTTAACATTTTTCTCAAAATTATAGCTAGATTTCCATAGTTGTCTGCTATGCCGTTTTTCTATAGGTTGTCAAGGAGATCTTCTGCATTGGAAAGGTTTTCAGATTTTACCAAGCTAACCACTAGTACACATTTTGCCATAAAAATCGTTGTGGTAAACATCTATCTTCTCTTCAAAATTTCTACAAGAACCGAGGAGAGTTTTGTCATTGAATGCATCACGCATGCTTGCCACTGAATACAGGAAAAGAAATGTGTTGACAAAGACAGTGATCTGGCTGAAACGCTCATTTATTTATGTAAGCGACCTGTCGATTAAGGCGTATTAGAATTAAATTTTGAATTTTTGCTCTGCATTCTGGAAGAAAACCATTTGATTTCTTCTTTTCTCCTCAGAGAATACCACATCTATTTTAAGCTCAGTTGCAATCTTTTGTCCTTTGTCCTGTGCGATACTAAAACCATCAACCCAGGAATTTCTCTGTAGCTCTTAATTCAGACTGCATCACCGACAAAGACGCGCCTCTATTCTGGAGTATTCTACTTGCAATGTTTAATTGAAATAGAATATCATGCCAGATTATAACTGACAGGATAAACGGCCAAGTGGATGGAGCTTTTAGAAGAGAATGAGACTAAGAAGCCGTAATTGCAAAGAAAACCAATCTAAGGGCTTTGATTTTTGGGCATTCTGCGAGGCCCTCCATCTTGCGAGCCCCCCAGTCGTGGAGTAAGGGGGCTCTTGCACCGGCCCTGCTCTTAGCTTTCGATGAGAACTTACATCATCGGCGGGGGAAATTGATAATTTACTAGACAGCACCATTTTACTAGTACTTATGGATAACCTAGATCCGGAAGGATTTAACGGGAAATATCAGCAAAAATAAAGAGTGTTGAAATTGTAACGAAAGGAAGGAGGCAATGACGTGGAAGTCAACACAAGCAAAGAATAAAAACAATAGGAGAGGGAGGCCCGTATCATGTGTAATAAAACAAGGTCTAAATTTGGAAATAAGCAGAATTTCATGGGCAGCAAGTTAGATTTTTGAAGAACAGCGAGATACGACCCCGTAATAATCGAAGTAAACATTGTTTCTAGTGGCCTCACAGTGCTGATAAACAGCAAGATAAAACCAGTCACTGAAACGTTTCCAAGTTGAGGCACAGATTCCCAAAAGCTCGCAGATACGAATCTGTAGATGACAGTTGGGTTGAGTCACCCAAAGACGGCCAAAACAATATTTTTATTAAGAAGTCATAATTTTTCGGGCAGCGGGCACTCGTGAAGCAATAGAAACAAAACGTCTTTGGTTACAGTATATAATAGTAAAGAAACAATTTAATTTATAATTTGATGTTCTCAATGTTTGATTTGTTCTCTGATTAGAAGTCGATAATCGAGCACCATCCGCCCGAGTCTTGTTCATAATCTTTCGGGCAAAAACGACCCCCCCTCCCCCACCACAAGCCTCTCCCCCAAATATAGTGCACGAGAAAGCAAACAATAAACAATCTATGTCTTACCAGTTCCTCCTGTACTCGGACGGGTGTGAACAATTGTTCGCGGCTGTCCACCGCTAGAAGTTGAAGTAGTGAATGAGGTCTTGACAGTGAAACTCATTTTTCCTGGGGAAAGAAAAATTCGATAAACAAAGTGCTGTAAAAATCAAATTTTGCTCGGACGGATCACGTATTGTGTTGGGCTCTTAGCGGCAAAGCACTCTTGAAGAAACACAAGGCCCTGTGAAGGGAGTCGCTATTTAAAGTGATACAATTTCAAACGGGACACAGCCTCGACGCCTTACAGGTTAAGAAGGAGAACGGCTCTTTAAGGCGTACAGGTTTCCGAGAGATACAAATGCTATGGTGCAGAGTGCATTTTCAAATTAAAAATGGTTCCACATATTCTTCAAACTACGCAGCTACTGAAATGCACAGGAACAAAACCAGCTGATTAATACAAAAGACTAAATTTCCAACTCATTCACGGTGTTATTAATGCCAGGCAAACAGTGACCTGCAACAGGTATCACCTCTTATCTCATACCGACACTTAATCCTAGCAGGTTGTACTCCCACAACTGTGGCTAGAATTGTTTATCAGATTTTGAGGACATTTAACCAAAACCGAAAAATAAAATCGAAGTTTAGTAGCCACATAACAGGGGCTTTCATTGATGCTATTACTTCGTATCTGCCCATTTCTCAGTGGTATTATGGTACTCTGGTATGTCGCTATCGGAAATCGATCTTTTTAAAATCATCAAAGGGGCACTGCTGGAGAAACGTTCCTTCTCAAATGAATTCTGGCCAACATTGCAGCCTCTGCTATCTTTGACATACCGTAGCGTTGCATTCAGTAAATCATGACCAACATGATCAAACAGCTACTTGCTGGGTCTACCACACAGATGCTCCACTAGCAATATCGATTTGCAGAACATGATAGTCTCGGGGGAAAATGTGGTCAAACACAAGGAACCTTTGTCATCACTTCCAGTCTAGCAAATTAAAAATATCAATATAGTCCTACAAAAATAACATTGAATACACAAAGACTACAATATGTATTTGTCATAACAAGTTATACTAGCCAAACATTCTTTATATGTATAAGTTTACAATTTGTAGAGACAGTGGCTCAAGTATTTATTGATGTTTTAAATGTAAACCAGAAATTGCACACAACTTTCTTTTCCATTTTAATATGTTGATACAATAAAACGTGGGAATGAGTCTAAAAGCTTTCTGCTTATTTACTTGTTCTGATAAAGGTGTCAACACCCCATTTTCATTCAGAAATCTTTCCACTTCTGTGCCAAAAAGTAGGTCAAACTTGTGCTCTGGAAGCCTAAGAATCGGTGTTAAAATCCGCCAAAGCCAGATATGTCAGGCCGATTCAGTTAGTAAAACGTGAAGTGGAGTGTCCAACAACTGATTTCACGGTCCTTGATCCCACCGTAGATCAGTCGACATCAGAAAATGGTTTACTTCCTATTGTTAATGTTATGGCTATACCTTCAGTTTAAACATGATCGCCTGCAAATCGCGATACGATAAGAAGGATTTCAATGAAGCAGAGATTCTATTGCTGATAAATCAATTGTACAAACAGTTGTATTTATACTCGATGGTCGGGCGGGAAGGACGAAGAGCCTATATTCTTGCTGTTCCATTTTCCGTTAAATATGGCGCATTTCGGAAAAACGTATTATTAAATTGAACGCAGTTAATTGTGTTACTCTAAACAGAATAGAAAGAAAAACAGGATTGAATGTGCACTTGACCATTTATTAGCGGGGAAACTAGCGGCAAACTCAACCGTTTGGGAAGGGGTAACAACTCCATATCTTCATGCCCTTGTTTACGTTGCAGGAGTCCCACATTTTTACGTTTATAAAATCGTATGTATGGGGGTCAATTTGCACTTCTACTGAGAAGGAACCTTATGTGCATATGGGTAAATAAATTTATTTTATTTTTATATCCATATTTCGAATATTTTAAAAGGATAGTTCCTGAGTCGTATCGTATATACCTATACCTATACATTACATATACATACCTTAAGTAACCTGTATAACAATAAATTTTAATCCATAGGGCTCCATGAAACAGGCCGGAGAAATCACTTTGTGCGTTGAAACAATACGGATTTGCAAACATACAACCAGGTGCCTAAGTTATCTGTGTAAACCGTTCAAAACATCCTATTGTCGACCCGATATACTTATGCTCTCATAACTAGAATTAACATATATATGAATGTTGATCTTAGTTAAATAAATCATAAGAATCTATATTCTAAAATCAACAAGTATGCAAAACAAACAAATAATTAGTTGCAGATTGGCAAAAAAGCCAGTAAGAAACGTGTCCAAGTAGTGCCGTTGTAGAGGGCTTGACAACTAAATTCGCAAGCTCATCGTCGGACGGGCCATTTCACTTCCTAGCAAGACCTCGGCAAATACATTCGGCAACCTTTCAATGACTGACCAATGGTAAAACGTGCGGAATAAATCAAGATGAATAAATCAACCAATATGTATTTCGATACTATTATATCTTGCAGTACTCGGCTTTGTAATACGGATAATTAAACCCATGATATAACTTAACATTTACACTGGCACCTAACGTACCATCCATTTAAGGCAAGCATCAGCATTAGGAGAGAAAAACAGACAAACAAGCAAAAAAAAAATTGTCGAATAGTAGTCAACAGCACTACCTTGACCATGTGAAGAATTAGGCTTAATAAAGTAAGTCCGTAGGCCGCCGATGTCATACACACGACTTGCCATTTTACGTCCTTGATTTCATATCATAAGTTTGAAAAGCCCTTATAAAAGTTAGACTGTCTGGCTGGTGTTGTCACTAACAAAGGCAAAATGCCACCTTCATGAGGGAGAAGTGACAATACAACTTCAATATCTATTAAACTGCAAGCACCACCCTAAATGTGACCATGTATTGAGCCCCTAAATAAGGCAGTGTCTTATGTCAGCTTGAAAATAGATTGTCGATTGAAACTAATGAAACCCGCGACACGAAACGCAATGAAATGTCGACACAACATCTGGCTGTATTTCATCTCCACATCAAAACACTCAGTTGCTGTAACTATAATACCACCAGTTCCCGCCTTGGAACTATATTTGATCATTCAGATACATATATGAGCACCGCTAGGACTCCACGTGTTCTTTGGTCAATGTATCTTCTATATCCTAGTTGATATTAACAATTTTGTGAACTCGAGAGCGAAAACAAGTGCGAAAAGATGCCCAAGAACAAATATCATGTTTCTCTAAATCTCGGTTCCATTTTCCTTCGAATTCATGTCCCTTTCCTTTAAACGCCTTTCTAAATTTGCCTGAAAGCCAAATAAATGCCTCATATTCTGTTGAAAATTTTTAGGCGTTTAATTGAAGCACTACGACATCTTCAATCCTGCTACGTGGATTGCGTTATTTCTGGCTTCATGGAGGCCAAAACGAAGAGTAACTTAAAAGTGGGAAACATGAAACCGCTGTGCAGAGCAGTGTTTTTCTTTCATCTCCATAGCAACTTATGCACAAAACAGCTATATGCAGATATTTTCTATATTTCATATTTATATAACATATATTTCATACATAGAATATACATGTCTGAAAGTTAATTCTTGTAAAATAACTGAAAAAGTAAGAACTTAGCCCCTCGCGTTTCTGACGGATGTGAAACACACTATATCTAAACAGGACAAATTTCAAACGGGGCATATTTTTATTCTCTCAATAAGTATATTTGCTATAACGATGTGATACTAAACGAGTCAAGAAAGGTGAAATGTGCGCATGTGCGTAGTAGTAGACCATTAACTTCTACTTTACCTTCACAGTATATTCTTTGATTAACTTAATTCAATATATTTTCGATGCTTATTCAAATTTACGCAAAAAACGTCATCGTTCACATATAGCAAGCACTAACATGTTTCACAGACAGGAAAGGGAAGAGAAGAGAAAAGAGAAGGGAAGGGAAGGGAAGGGAAGGGAAGGGAAGTGAAGAGAAGGGAAGAGAAGGGAAGAGCAGGGAAGAGAAGGGAAGAGAAGGGAAGAGAAGGGAAGAGAAGGGAAGAGAAGGGAAGAGAAGGGAAGAGAAGGGAAG